>ML777943.1:1267942-1279728 GCA_009831015.1 Picea engelmannii | reverse complement strand
GCTGCTTTTACCCCCTGGGCCTTTAGCCCCTTCTTCCCACAAGACAAAGTGTAACCCTCAAAGGTCATCCTAATGGCCGGACTAGGGGAATGGGATAGATGTGCGGGAGATAAGATGAAAAATGATAGAATGGTGGGAGCGGATGATGGCTCTGCAAATCCCCTTTGGTGGCTAACCAAGACCCATGAATACAAGCTCGCTAAATCATCCCATCAATCACCCCAACAATGGTCAAGTGGATTAGTGTAAGATCCAAGCAGTCATCAGAAATGAAAGGAACCTAATGCATATATAAGAAGGTTATAACGATCAAACATGACACATACCATGATACCTTGGACCAATTACCTCATGGAGCAAGAGTCCTCTCCGATGCAAGTCCAAGCCGATGGTGATGGAAGCTGCTGCTGCTGACAGGACAAGTCTGGCGAAGAAGAAGAAAGATGGGCCCTCCAGGGCCATGCTCAGGTCAATCCTGCTCTCGGCACTTCATGTCTAGGACCTGTGGGCCTCGAGACATGATCTCCTAGTTATCCCTAGATATCGGGGATAACAGTTACCTCCTATAAAAGAAGGGAGCACTCAACTCATTTTCTCATCATCACTCCTCACACTTGTGAGAAAGCTCTCTTAGAAAAGTTCGCTCTACCTCTTTTTCTCTCTTGGAGACTTGTGCGCACTTTGGAGTAAGGATTTTGTGGATGCTTCTCATTTCTTTGGATGGATAAATGTTGAAGCTAGGGTTTTTCTCGCATAGCGACTTGGATAGGTAATTGTTCTTCTTCAAGTTGATATGTTTGTTCATGATATAATGTGATAATTGCTATCTTGTTGCATGTTACTTTGTTCTAGTGAAACCCTAGGAGGGAACCATAAGGGTTTGCTTCCCTTCCTACTTTTGTTTGTCCAAGTTTGTGAAAGCATTTAGAGACCTAGTCCTAAGGTCCATAAGGGTTTGCACCCTAGGTTTATTCTATAGCTAAATTCAAAGACCTAAGGCCCATAAGGGTTTGCACCCTAGGTTTATTGTATAGCTAAATTCAAAGACCTAAGGCCCATAAGGGTTTGCATCTTAGGGTTTTGACTTTAGTCTATTTGATCCTTGAACTAGACGCTCTAGAAGAAAGAAAATGACACCTAGGGCCCGTAAGGGTTTGCACCCTAAGGATTATTTTCTTGTAGGTTTTGATTCTAAGGTCCATAAGGGCTTGCACCTTAGGGTTCGAAGCTTCATTCCTCTTGAATATCTAATTCATCTTTCAAAGTGTTACATGACTCCATTGCCCAAAGAAGTAGACGACACTAGTCTTATTGTTTGTGATGCTTAATACTTTCAACACTGCAAAACTCCCTCATTCTCTCTTAAAACAATCTAGCTAACCTCACTAACTTTGAATCTAACCTAACTCTTAACGAACAAGTAAGTTTTATTGCTGCTGTTACAAATGTTTGCTACAGCCATTAGGGCTTGATATAATTGCTGCATACTTACTTGATATTGTGGCTAAAGATACTCAGAACCATTGTTTAGCAATTGGATGTTGTCGTACTTGTTATAAGCTAAATTCTAAGACTCAATTGCTAATTTTCTGGGTTGTTTTTCCTATTGCTGTTATAAAATACTTATTGCTGATATAGACTGTATAACTGCTGCAATTTTACAACAACAATTGGTTTTACTTGTTATCTAGTGTTTAAAGGTGATTGATATGCAATATAACTTGGTAATTGATGATTTTATGCATTAAAAGGTTTATTGTCTGGTATAGGTTGCCCAATTACCTCGTTCAGTCTAAATCTTCCCTTCACCTCTCCTAGACCTAGCCTATCACATTTAAGTGATCAGGATAAGGGCTGTAGGCTTGGCTAACCTTGCTACGTGATCCCTTGAGGTCACTAGGGAAGCCTCCCTTGTGTTGAACCTCTTTCCTTCACTAAAACGAGGGAAGTATCTGCTTAGGTGACAGTGGTAGATACTTCTAACTGTTACACGAGATTGGCATCTTGTGGAGTACTTTGCACAAGTACAAATCCTGTGATAACACACAACTATGAGTTAAAATTCCTAGCGATTTCAAGGTTTCTCTCAAAAGACAGGAGAAGTACATAGTAGTTGAGAGAGAGAATGTGGGAATGATGTGGAAAAATGGTAGCCATTTTGCCTATGAATACTAGTCCCTACCCTCTTTAGGATAGGTTGTTCCAGTCCTTATGCATGCCAGTTGCTGCAGCTACTGTAGTCCATCTTAGCATTTATTGAAAGGTAGCAACCTTCCATTATTGTAGGTTCTTTTTTTAAATGGATGTACTTTACAATTTCCCTTTTTTCATGAATATATATATATATATATATATATATATATATATATATATATATATTGGAATTAAGGTTTCCTTCTTCTAGAGTTCTGAACACACAGTTTACTGTTTCATTCTCTTAATTAAATGTTCTTTGTAGGTCGTAATATATCTCTGCCCTTCAAGGAACTCATTGTTCTAATGACTCCTATTTTTTGTGAATTTTGATGATTTTTAGTAGCTTGTTTTATTTTCTTTAAAGTGGAATTCAGTCTACTATATCTAGAGGGATGTTTTTATTTTTTTATTTTATGGTTTATCTGACGAAAGAAATCCCGGGAAACCCTCCGAGTACTTCCCCACATTTCATGGATGGTAAATTGGGTAAACCATTGGCCCTGATTACGGAGCCTCACCTCGAGGGGATCAAGAGAGTTGAACTCGTGACTTCCCCAATTTATCACTAGGGGAGAGATCTCATGTCTGGTTCAAGACCACTTGAGCTAACCCTCGGGGCTATATCTAGAGGGATGTTTTGTTTGCTAGAAAGAAATCGCGGGAAACCCTCCGAGTACTTCCCCACATTTCGTGGATGGTAAATTGGGTAAAGCATCGGCCCTGATTACGGAGCCTCACCCCGAGAGGATCAAGAGAGTTGAACTCGTGACCTCCCCAATTGATCACTAGGGGAGAGACCACTTGAGCTAACCCTCGGGGCTATATCTAGAGGGATGTTTTGTTTGCTAGAGAGTTTAATTTTATATTTTGGGTACATTTTATGTAATACCCCATTTTTAACATTTTGCTATGGAATGTGTTATGTAATATAGTGGTGTTTTAATTTTGTAAATGTGAGCTCAAGACCAAGGCCCCATGATAATGATCCATGATATATTTATAATATCATTGTGCATATGTTATCCACCTTGCACAAAGTCAAGATTTTGATGTGAATAAAATTAGATTTCAATTCAATTGCTTTCAAATGAAAAAAGAGAAAGGGGTGTTATTGATTTAGCAATTCTAGACAAGTGGTGTGTAACCATCCATCCTATCTCCTAACATCCACCCAAATTTCATAAGGAAAGCACTCCTTGAAGGAAAATGTGCTGCCCTATTCTTTAGCCAGTAACCCACTGTTAATGCATTACTAAATAGGCCATGATGACACTACTATTTCTATAAATCCATGTTCAGAGAAAGGGAAGGGGAGGGGGAAGACTTGTGTTATGTTGAAACTCTATTAGAGTGAAATCTCTAAGAGGCTAGTGTGCTATTGTTTGATGTGAGTGGGGGTGGTTTTGTGATCCTATGGCTTTTGACCATGTGAGCGCCTTTGGGATCCCGAGGATGTGTCCATCTTGATATTGTGAGTAATTGCATCCATGAGGGGATGGTAGTTGAAGATGGCTTTAGGAACTTGTTATAGTTTGAAGTTTGAACAAGTGAACCTAGAATTGTGTGTGAAGGGTTGGGGCCATAACTCCAGAAATACACTTTTGTGAATTATTAATTTATGAAAAGTGACTTTTTTCAGAAATTTGAGAAAAAAGTCATTTAAGTGACTTTTTAATTTATGCTAAGTTAAAACTTAGGATAAAATAAATAAATCTGATTTGAGTATTTAATGTATCCATCATCATGCCTAGGACACTTAGGCCCATGCTGAGACACCTACCGAGCTACAAAACGAACATTAAGGAAGGTCGTCTTCACGTCCATTTGGTGGATCTTCCATCCCATCTCTACTGCAATTGAGATCACGACCCTAATTAAAGTGTACCTGGCTATAGGGGTGAATGTCTCATCATAATCAATTCCGTCCTTCTGAGAGAACCTCTTAGCCACAAACTGGGCTTTGAACTTTACCACACTACCATCCGCAACGTGATTGATCTTGTAGATCCATTTCGAGCCAATCATCGATTTCCCCTTTGGTTGGGGCACAACTTCCCATACATCATTCTCCATGATGGAAGCATACTCTTCCACCATGGCATCTCTCCACACCTGCTGCTGTGATGCCTCTTGAAAGCTGGAAGGCTCGGTCTCTAGCAACTCGCTCATCAGAGCCATGTAACTGGGAAATCTCTGTGGTTCTCTACTCTCCCTGACAGAAGTTCTAGGAGCACCCACGTACTCTTGTCCCTCTCTCAAGGTTTGCTCGACCAATCTGGTCTTCCTCCTCCTAGTAGGAGTATCTTGTACTGGTGGACCCTCCTGCTTAGAACTTTGAGAATCCGTGCCTGTACTTGCACCTGTAACCTGTGTCTCCTCTTCCTTCTGAGTCTCAAATTCTTGATCCCCTGTTGCAACTAGAACAATCCCATGAGCCTTCCTCAAGGCTCTATCCTCTCAAACTTTACATCCCTCTTGACCACTGTCTTCCTCAATGCTGGAATGTAAACTCTGTATGCCTTGGAATTCTCGCTGTACCCAACGAATATTCCCTTCCCAACAATAGCCTCGAGCTTCGTCCTCTTCTCTGAGGGGATGTGACAGTAGACTAAGCATCCAAATATCCTAAAGTGTCCAATCTCCAACTTCTTCCCTGTGAATACCTCCTCTAGAGTCTTCCTCCCAACACCTTGTGAGGACTCCTATTTTGTATGTAGATTGCAATGTTGCATGCCTCTGCCCATAAGAATCTAGTCAGATCTTGATCATACAACATAGCCTTCGCAACCCCAACAATGGCCCTGTTCTTCCTTTTCGCCACCCTATTCTGCTGTGGGTTGTACGGAACAATCAACTCTTTGTTTATCTCAACACCTGCACATAAATCCTTGAAGGCCTTCGAGGTGTACTCGCCTCCATTGCTCGATCTCAATGTCTTGCTCTTTCTGCTCGTCTGGTTCTCCACAAGATCTTTGAACTCTTGGAATCGATTGAAGACCTTGTCCTTGGTCTTCATGAAATAGATTCAAGTCTTCCTGGAATGGTCATCGATGAAGGTGACATAATACTCGTACCCACTCAAGGATACTGATGACGTGGGCCCATATGCATCTGAGTGTATCAAGTCAAGAATGCCTCCTGTTCCGCTGTCACTGTTTGGGAAGGCTATCTTGTTGTACTTCCCCATAGCACATCCTTTGCATACCTCATGATGCTCTGTGCTGAAATCTGGAAGGCCTGTCACTATCTCCTTGAACACCTTGAGTGCTCCATGTTAAAATTAATGCAGCTGCAATAGCCATTCTCCGGGAGGATGGCAAAGACCCTAGTTGAGATCTAGGGCCCCGAGTACACTCTTGGGGTTCTTGGTCTGGGACCAAGCAGTTAGAGCCATGGAAAAATACCCTAGTTGGGCCTCCAGTGTATTGCTGGGGTTCTTGGTCAAGTACCAAGCAGTTTGATGGTATAAGTCCCTAGATGTGTTCTAGGGCCCCTGGATGTGTTCCAAGGAATCTTTGCTCAATGCTTGGATTGATCCTTGGTTGTGTACCTTGGTGGATAAGACCCTAGTTGTGATCTAGGGTCCCCAGATGTATTCTGGGGTATCTTGGTCTGGGACCAAGCAGTTTCTTGGTTGAGTACCAAGCCGAGATGATGTGTGACATTCTTTTCTCCCGGGATGGTCCATGTGACCTAGGAGCAGTTAAGAAGAAGGAAATGATCACATCATTGACCCTCTTCGTATGCTGGGATGATAAAAGCTTATAAGTTATATCACGAGACTCATGTGGACATTCTGCCATTAAAGAACTTACCTTTTGACTTTGTCTTATTGTTTTGAAACCCCCTTGCTTGAGTTACTCCCCCCTTACTTGTTTTTTGGGTGTTGGTTCGATTCTTTGCTTCTTCCTAAAGAAAGCTAGCTGCCTTGATCCTTAAACCCCTCTCTTAGACTTGTTTTATTTCTTGTTGACTTTTCTGATTTGACATTTAATATTTTAAATGTTAAAATATTAATTGTTATTGTTAGGTATTAAACCTAACCCTAAAGTCATGGCAAGCAACCTAAACTTTTTAGCCCTAACCTACCTACCAAAACTATAAATAAAGTGACCTATTCCTCACTCACTACACCCACACTCTCTCTTAGCCGAGTTTTGGACTGAGGTATTTCTACGGCTCTTCTTGTTCAGTTTGCTAAGTGGTTGCGGCTCTTCTAGGACATGTCTCTAGCTCCTCTTTGATGTGTTTTGGTTTGCTACAACCATCGTGGGCTTACCCTCTCCAGCCTTAAGCCTGCCGCTGACCCTAAGGGTCTTTCCCAGCCAGCTGTAGGTTTCCTTTGGTTGCTGATTGAAGTTCTGGTTCCTCTTGCTGGTGCTGCTTTGATGTTTAGGTGTTCCTCTTGTTGGTGCGGCCTTGCTGTTTAACTGGTTTGTTGGTGCGGCCTTGCTGTCTAGATGACTTGCTGCCCTTTGTGTGTTGCCCCACCTTGTATGCTAGTAGCCTATTACTTTTATGAATTGGCTATTACTTTTATGAATTGGACTTGGGGTTGTTCTGAAATTGATGATATTTGTGGGCTGAAAGTGTTAAGGCTGTTTGGGGTTTTCCTTTCCAGCCCTAGGTTGAACAGAGCTTTGCATTCATCCCTTTTACTTGATAGTGGCATGGTTTCTTGTTTCTCAGCCATCTGAGTTTGTTTTCTGGTCTACAAGTTCTTCTTGGCAACTACCCTAATGATCATGATGAGATTTACCTTGAGGGTTTGATCCATGATCCCTTAAGCTTTTTCTGAGCATACATCAAGGAAGGTAACAACAATATATCGGGTAATTTTGTTCCTTGTTTCAGCTAAGTAAATGTTCTGTTATTTACTGTCTTATGCTATTAGATTATGCATCAAAAATTTTAAATGTCTTGCTGATCCGATATTACAGTAGCTAATGTTAGAAAATTAAAAGAGAATATTTCTGTTTTAGCTAGTTACTGTTTTTGGCCTTAAATTCTAACATTTTATCAGAGCTGAGGGTGTGAAAAAAGCTCATTTGTGGCAGACTTTTGAGCCTGCGTAGATCCACTATTAAGGGTTTGTTATATCAGATCAACAATGATTTTCCATTATATCAAATCTCTTCTATAAACAGTCTTCAATATGACTTATTCTTCAGTCAAAGCAGAAGATAGGCTTGAAGGGGCTTCAAACTTCAATGCCTGGAAGGCTAGGGTCTTTAATATCCTAGAAGAAAGTGATTTGGATGAGCTGGTTACCAGGGTGATGGAAGAACCTACTTCAAATGCAGGAAGAGTAGCCTATAAGAAGAGGCAGGCCATAGCCAAGAGGGTCATTTTTGACTTAGTTAAAGATAACATGATGCCTCTTATTGCTCATCTAAGGACATCAAAGGAATGCTTTGATGCCCTAGCAAATTTGTATGGAAAGAAGGCCCCAACTCAGAAAAGGACCTTGAAGAAACAACTATGTACATTGAAGATGGGAAAGGATGAAACCATCTCTGTCTCTTTTTCCAAAATTGCCCAAACAAGAGATCAACTTGTAACAATTGGAGTTGCAGTAGATGATGATGACCTTGTACAAACAACAATAGATGGTCTTCTAGAATCATGGGAGACATTTCTCTCATCTATAAATGGTAGAGAAGTTCAACCCAACTTCGAGAGATTATGGCATGATTGCTTGGAAGAAGAGGGTAGACTTAAAAGCAGAAATGAACCCTCAACGGTGAAAGACCATGTTCTTTCAGCCAAAGCTAAGAAATGGAAGAGGTTTCCTCAGCACAAAGGCAAAGGTAAGAAACCTCAAGGTAAACACTCTCATCTTCACTCTCATTTATTTAAAGTAAGATGCTTTAACTGTAACAAGCTAGGTCATTATACAAAAGATTGCAGGAACTCTCCTTCACAGCAGAAACGGAAAGGCATGTTCCATGCTTCAGTTGCAACCGAGGAAGAAGACCCTCAAAGAAAGAGAACCAAAGCTATTACTAAAGAACAAGAACAACGCAGAGAAAGTTATCTTGTTTCAGCTATCTCTGGTGCTGTCACCAAATCATAAGAAATTTGGTTAGTGGACAGCGAGGCCTCCAAGCACATGACAGGCTTCAAACAAAACCTTATGAACTACCGAGATAAGAAGTTTAATGTGAAGGTAGAATTGGGTGATGATGGCACTTATACCACCATCAAAGGAATTGGATCAACATCTTTTCAGCTTCAGTCAGGTAATATATTTCATATTGAAGAAATTCTTTATGTTCCTGGATTAAATAATTTTTTTATCTTAGTTGCAGTTCTAGAAAGTAAAGGGTACACAATAGCCTTTTCTAAAGGAAAGACTCTTATGTGGCCCTCAAATGAAAGTATGAACTCAACCATGATAATCATAGATCAATAAGGTGGACTTTACAAAGTCACTAGTCAAGTTATTCAAGCATTAGCTCATGAGATGATCAACCCCTGCGAACTATGGCACAGAAGGTTTGGACATCTCAACTATACTGCTCTCCCAGGTTTGCAAAAGATGGTAACATTTATGCCCGTTTTTCCTTTTGATTATGATAGTATCTGTAGAGGCTGTGCTCTTTGTAAATATACAAAGAAAGCTTACCCTCATAGTAATATAAAAACTAATGGTATCTTAGATTTTATTCATTCTGATCTTTGTGGATCTATGACTGCTCCGTCCATGAATGGTTGTCTTTATTATATCATTTTTATTGATGATTGCTGTCGTAAAACCTGTATTTATTTTCTGAAAACTAAAGATGAATCTTTTAGTAGATTTCAGGATTTTAAGAATCTTGTTGAGAATCAGACAGGTAGACATATCCGTATTTTCAGAACAAACAATGGAAAAGAGTTTGACTCCCACAAGTATGATGATCTCTGCCGGGCTTATGGGATTAAAAGGGAGCTGACCATGCCTTATAATCCCCAGCAGAATGGGGTTGTAGAAAGAAAGAACAAGACAATTTGTGAGGCAGCCAGAGCTATGATATATGTGTTACGTCCTTATACACACCTACAAGTGTGGAGAAGCCTCCAACCAGCTTAGTGACCTTGGAGGCACAAGCCTAAGTCCAAACCCGCTGTCACCTCGATATGTACTTCTTCCGTCTAGGCTCACTCCTAGGGAAGCCAAGGGGGGTAGACCCTATTTAACTATGTTAAGGTTGAATTAGTGATCTAGGAGTTAAATTGGTTTTTAAGGATGTCCAACCCAATGACAAACAATGCAAAATGCAACTTTTCAAATGACAAGCAAATCCTTTTTTTAAGATACAAAAAATAGACCAGTGCCTAAATATACCCAAAGTTCAATTACACAATTACAAGATAAAATCTACAAAATGAAATACAACATAAACTATTTACACAATGAATTAAACAATGAAATAGCTTAGCTTTAAACAACTAGTCCACAATGAAAGAATGCATTCAACACCATAAACAATGATACATCAACTCTTAAAGATTATTCACAATGAAATAGATAGCATGAAAAGGAAACCACTTGAAAAGTAAATTGCTTAAAAGTAAAGTTGCACAACTTGAAAAGGAAAGACAACTGAAGTTAGAGCGCAAATGTAGTGAATGTAGTGTGTAGGTAAATTTTAATCAATTTTTAAGTCTCTCTTCAATTAGGGGGAATTAAGGTGTGAGAGATGCAAGCCTAGACTATGTGACTACCCCAAGTCACTATCTCTTCAATCAAAAGGAAATGCTGGGTGCTCAAAAAGGACAAACAAGGTCCTTCCCTAGCTCTTCAGGTCAGATGTAGAATGCTTGGGCGCTCAACAAGAGGGACACTTAGTGCCGTGAAGACGTCCCCGACTTCCACCTCAAGTAGCCTCCCAAGTTACCCTATTTTGGTGATTGAAAGAATGAAAGAACTGAGTGCCTAATTAAACTAGCCTCACAATCCCTTTCCCTTTCTTTCTTTCCCAAATCCAAAATGGCAAGGGAAATAAATACGGCGTACAGGCGGGGAACAAGTTAAGTTACTTTCCAAAGCAAATAAAAGTCCTAGCCTCACGATATTGCAAGGTTGGCAGAGCCAAACACAATGCGAGGTGTGGGCACAAATTAATAAATTACTACATTGAACTTGAAATAAGAATTTACAATGGCCCAACCACACAACTTTGCCTTAAAGACAAAAGTGGGCAAAATAATGTAAATTAAATGACTAGACAACCTCACAACAATGGCACAAGGAGGAGGACAAGCCTACCGATTTTGTGCCAAGGTGGGTGAAAAGTAAAAAAAATAACTTGAAATGAAATAGCTAAACTAGCCATACAACCTTCTCTTTAAGAGAAAAGTGGGGCAAACAAAGGAAAAACAAAACAAAAAAATTAAATGATCTACCCTTACGATTTTGCATGGATTGGCATAGCCAATTACTTTGCAAGGTGTAGGCACTAAACTAATTTACAATACAGATTTTTGACTTAATGGAAAAGAATGCAAGCCCAAGAGACTCTCTTGGGCTGCTTACAAAGCTTAGAAGAAGAAAGAAGAAAGATGGTTTGATACCCAAGCCTTTGGAGGCTTTCTTGGAGTGTTTTGAAGCTCAAAATGGGCAGCACTTCCCCTTGATCTGGTGATAATCTGCAAAAAACGACAAGCAAAAGCTTGCTGGAAATGCTACAAAAACACCAAAAACTTAGTAATTTCTGTTAGTATGCAAAACATAAATTTTTATGGTGAAAATCTGAACATAAAAAGTAGATTTATATGACTATTTCAGAACAGAAATTTGCATCAAATCAAATGGAAAGAGAGGAAATGAAAACATAAAATTATTGGAGGCTTATGTAGGTTGGAGGAGTAAATTCCCAGATCTGGAATCTACTTCTTCAAACCACTTGGTGACCTGCACAAAGTGAGTATTTGCTACAAAACTAACAAGGAGACGAGTACATCAAAAGAGCTTGTAAAATACTTTGCAAAATCTTACGAAATAACTCACAAAAATAAATAGCGATACTACTATCTATTTCCTCCAAGCAAAGTATTTTGCTTGGATCTCCTAGTCTAGACAATGCAACAAAGAATACACAAGAGCAAAACAAGATATCACCTCATGAAAGCACAAAGCATAGCATCAAAAAGACTCCCAATGCACCATAGATATCCTCCAAAGCTTTTCTATTAATGAGAAAAATCTTGCTGCAAATACTTGCAGCAAGATTTACAAGAAGAAATGAGAAAAAGAGAGAGGAGTGGGAGAGATTTGGGCAGCATAAACTTGCTCCGAGAATAGATCCAGAAATGAGGAGGGGTAGGCACTCTTTTATACTTGGGAGAGAGGAAAGACTCCTCTTGGATGAGCTCTGTTATCCCCGATATCTAGGGATAACTAGGAGATCATGTCTCGAGGCCCACATGGTCCTAGACATGGAGTACGAGAGCAGGAGTGATTTGAGCACGGTCCTGGAGGACCCACCTTCTTTTTCTCAGCCAGACTTGTCCTGCCAGCAGTACCAGCCTCCATCACTACCGGCTTGGGCTTGCATCAGAAAAGGCTCTTGCTCCATGAGGTAATTGGTCCGAGGTATCATGGT
>ML777943.1:1245723-1259742 GCA_009831015.1 Picea engelmannii | reverse complement strand
GGACGTCTCCCTTGGACTTGCCCTCCTAAATAGAAAGAGCTCCCCATCGAGGTGACAGTGGGTGGGGAAGCTCCTGTTACGCCGGTTTCTACCTTTGACTCAAGCTATTTAACCTTTCCTACAAACCGTGCGATAACAAGCTCCAAGTGGCATCCATCAAAGGGAGGGAGATCATCTCAAGGAGAGCGCACTTTTAGGGTTTTACTCATGTTTAGGGTTTGAGGGGTGAGTGGGGAAGGGGGAAACCACCTTTTCATTAACCCAAATATGAAATTAGGCATCAAGGAGGGTGCACTTAGGGTTTAGGTGGCTTGCTCACTTTAATTTTTTGAGTTTGACCAAGTAGTTGAGCAAGAGGGGCGCACTTTCCCTAGGGAAACATCATGTTAAGTTGTTGGCTTAGCAAGGGGGGGTTCTTTAAATGGAAAATTGCTTTTCCAACTTAGGAAAAAGGTTAGGAAACCTTTCCCACTCTCTCTCATGTCTTTTTTCGTGTTTTACAATTTTTGGCTATTTTACCTTAGCCAATTAAAAACAATTAAATGCTGACTCTAGACTGACTTTGACTCCTCATGGACAATGAACTAGGGGCTGAAACTTGGTTCAAGGGTGTAGGGGGTCCTCTGCCATTTGTTTTGAGTACTCATACCCCTATACAAAATCCCCAAGGACTAAATTTTTACATTTTACATAAAAAATAATTAAAATTCCCATTAAATGGAGAATTTTAATAAATTAAAAAAAACTATCAAAACTCGACGAATTTCCGCAAAACTCTAGAAGATGTCTAGCATGGTCATTTACAACATTCCTAGACCTTAGTCACCCCTTGGGCTCGATCATTAGAACGCCTTTCACCACTTTGGAGAATTATTGTGAGTGAAAAACTCAAGATTAATTAAAATGGCCTGCTAGGCCAGATTAATTAACTGAGGAAAAAAAACACTCGATGAAAGGATTTCCCTAATGATAAAGTGTTAGGCAACTAACCTAAAAAATGACTCATGCTGACCTATTACATTATTATCCCACGCAGGGGAGCAGACATTCCGATTACATAGAAAGACATGCCGGGGCAAAAATGCCCCGTTGAGCCATAAGTCTTCAAATTAAGTTGCACCATCAGGTACATAGTCTTCATGATACATGACGTTGACCCCTAGTTGAAATAGGTGGTCAACAGTATGATCAGAATCTTGCGTTGTCTCTTTGGGCCGAAGCTGCAAATACTGCAGTCTATATTCAAAACAGGTGTCCTCATAAAGCCTTGGAATAGAAAACTCCAAAAGAAGTCTTCATGGGTAAGAAGCCTTCAGCTGATCATTTGAGAATTTTTGGTAGTCTTGTCTACATTCATGTACCAAAAGAAAAGAGGACTAAGTTAGAGCCCTATGGAAAGAAAAACACTTTTGTGGGGTATAGTGAGACCTCAAAAGCATATCGAATCTATGTACCGGGGAAAAAGTATATAGAGGTTAGTAGAGATGTGACCTTCCATGAACAAGCTGCCTTTCGTCGTTCCAGAGAACTTCCCATCTCCATCTCCAGAACCTTCATATTCACAACTTTCAGATGAGCAGAGGGAGGAGGCCAAAGAGCCTTCAGTGGACCCCATAAGGGATTCTATTGAGTTTCCCTTAGAGAAACCTCTTGCCAAAAGGAAGCCAGCTTGGTGTCGTGAAATTTTAAAGGAAGCAAAAAAACATGCAGCACCTAAAGGTACTTTCAAAGAAAGCAATAAGCCAGATAAATACTCTGGTTTGATAACTCAGTTGAATCTTGTGATTGATTTAGAACCGTCCACTTTAATGAGGCTATCAAACATAAAGTGTGGAAGGATGCCATGATAGAAGAATACGAGTCAATATTGAAGAATGATGTATGGGAAGTGGTCCCAAGACCTCAAGGAAAATCAGTAGTAACCTCTAAATGGATTTACAAAATAAAGCATGCAGTAGATGGCAGTGTTGAAAAATTCAAAGCTAGATTTGTGGCTCTTGGTTTCTCTCAGAAAGAGGGAATTGATTATGATGAGATCTTTGCTCTTGTTGCCAAGTATACCTCTATCAGAGTCGTCATCTCTCTTGCTTCAGTTTTTAATTGGAAACTTCACCAAATGGATGTTAAGACTGCTTTTCTTAATGGTGAAGTTGAACAAGAGGTTTATATCGAGCAACCTAAGGGTTTTGTAATCCATGGGAAAGAATCCCATGTCTGCAAACTCAAGAAAACCTTGTATGGATTGAAACATGCTCCGAGAGCTTGGTGTGGAAGAATTGACAGTTTTCTTCAGAGTCTTGGGTTCTCCAAGAGTATAACAGATCTTAATCTTTATATAAAGATTGTGAAGAATCATCTTGTTATCTTGGTTTTATATGTGGATGATTTGTTCCTTATAGGAGAGGAACATCTAATAGCTCAGACTAAGAGGGAGCTGTCAGCAGAGTTTGAAATGAAGGACTTATGTCTTATGCATTACTTTCTTGGTTTAGAGCTGTGGCAGAAACATGGTGAGATCTTTCTCTTACAAAGTAAGTATGCAGTTGATGTGCTTCACAGATTTGGGATGTTGGACTGTAAATCCATGACCACACCTATGATTTCTAACCTGAAGAAGTTTCATGATCGAGCTACAGGTTCAGATCCAGAAGTCCCCACAGTATATCGTCGGATTATTGGGTCCTTGATGTATCTAGTACACACCAGACCAGACATTTGTTATGCAGTAAATGCCCTCAATCAATTCATGTGTAATCCAAAACACATTCATATGATTGCTGCTAAACATATTCTCAGATATGTCTGTGGACTATAGCTTATGGACTTAGATACACTTCTAGTGGAGGTGGAATGCTTCATGGCTATACAGATTTAGATTGGATGGGCAATACAGTGGACCAAAAGAGCACTTCCAGATATTGTTTCAGTTTGGGTTCAGTTATGATCTCTTGGTCCAACAGGAAGCAAGGTTCCATAGCCCAAAGCACTATAGAGGCAAATTACATTGCTGCAAGTGTTGCTAGTAGAGAAGCAATGTGGCTCAAAAAGATACTCTCAGATTTGTTCAGTGATGAGCTGGAACCCACAGTAATTCACTGTGATAACCAGAGCTGTATAAAGCTCTTTGAGAATCCTGTGTTTCATGACAGATCGAAACACATTGAGATGAGATATCACTATGTTTGGGACATGGTGTAGAAGAACATTTTCGGTATTCAGTATGTTTCGACAGCGGAACAAACTGCAGATATTTTGACCAAGCCCCTATCGTTGACAAAATTTGTATACTTTCGAGACAAGCTTGATGTTGTTGAGAATGTCTCTCTTGATGAGAGAGTGTTAAAATTAATGCAGCTGCAAGAGCCATTTTCTCGGAGGATGGCAAAGACCCTAGTTGAGATCTAGGGCCCCGAGTACACTCCTGGGGTTCTTGGTCTGGGACCAAGCAGTTAGAGCCATGGCAAAAGACCCTAGTTGGCTCCCCAGTGTATTGCTGGGGTTCTTGGTCAAGGACCAAGCAGTTTGATGGTATAAGTCCCTAGATTTGTTCTAGGGCCCCTGGCTGTGTTCCAGGGAATCCTTGCTCGATGCTTGGATTGATCCTTGGTTGTGTACCTTGGTCGATAAGACCCTAGTTGTGATCTAGCCCCCCCAGATGTATTCTGGGGTATTTTGGTTTGGGAGCAAGCAGTTTCTTGGTTGAGTACCAAGCCGAGATGATGTGTGACCTTCTTCTCTCTCCGAATGGTCCATTGACCTAGGAGCAGTTAAGAAGAAGGAAATGATCACATCATTGGCCCTCTTCATATGCTGGGATGATAAAAGCTTATAAGTTATATCATGAGATTGATGTGGACATTCTGCCATTAAAGAAGAACTTACTTTTGACTTTGTCTTATTGTTTTGAAACCCCCTTGCTTGAGTTACGCCCCCCTTAATTGTTGTTTGGGTGTTGGTTCGATTCTTTGCTTCTTCCTAAAGAAAGCTAGCCGCCTTGATCTCGAAACCCCTCTCTTAGACTTGTTTTATTTCTTGTTGACTTTTCTGATTTGACATTTAATATTTTAAATGTTAAAATATTAGTTGTTTATTTTTAGGTATTGAACCTAACTCTAAAGTCATGGAAAACAACCTAAACTTGTTAGCCCTAACCTACTTACCAAAATTATAAATAAAGTGACCTATTCCTCACTCACTACACTCACACTCTCTTTTAGCCGAGTTTTAGACTGAGTTATTTCTGCGGCTCTTCTTGTTCAGTTTGCTAAGTGGTTGCGACTCTTCTAGGACATGTCTCTAGCTCCTCCTTGGTGTGTTCTGGTCTGCTACAGCTGCCGTGGGCTTACCCTCTCCAGCCTTAAGCCTGTCGCTGACCCTAATGGTCTTTCCTAGCCAGCCGTAGGTTTCCTTTGGTCCCTGATTGAAGTTCTGGTTCCTCTTGCTGGTGCTGCTTTGTTGTTTAGGTGTTCCTCTTGTTGGTGCCGCCTTGCTGTTTAAGTGGTTTGCTGGTGTGGCCTTGCTGTTTAAGTGGTTTGCTGGTGTGGCCTTGCTGCCCTTTGTGTGCTGCCCCACCTTGTATGCTAGTAGCCTAGTAATTTTATGAATTGGACTTGGGGCTGTTCTTGAACTGCTGATATTTTGTAGCAGTTTTCTGTGGGCTGAAAGTGTTAACGCTGCTTGGGGTTTTTCTTTCCAGCCCTAGGTTGAACAAAGCTTTGCATTCAGCCCTAACCTACCTACCAAAACTATAAATAAAGTGACCTATTTGTCACTCACTACACTCACACTCTCTCTTAGCCGAGTTTTGGACTGAGGTATTTCTGCGGCTCTTCTTGTTCAGTTTGCTAAGTGACTGCAGCTCTTCTAGGACATGTCTCTAGCTCCTCCTTGGTGTGTTCTTGACTGCTACAGCCACCGTGGTCTTACCTTCTCCAGCCTTAAGCTTGTCATTGACCCTAATGGTCTTTCCCAGCCAGTCGTAGGTTTCCTTTGGTTGCTGATTGATGTTCTGGTTCCTCTTGCTGGTGCCGCTTTGCTGTTTAGGTGTTCCTCTTGTTGGTGTGGCCTTGCTGTTTAAGTGGTTTGCTGGTGCGGCCTTGCTGTCTAGATGACTTGCTGCCCTTTGTGTGCTGCCCCACCTTGTATGTTAGCAGCCTAGTAATTTTATGAACTGGACTTGGGGCTGTTCTGGAACTGCTGATATTTTGTAGCAGTTTTCTGTGGGCTGAGAGTGTTAACGCTGCTTGGGTTTTTTCTTTCCAGTCCTAGGTTGAACAAAGCTTTGCATTCATCCCTAACCTACCTACCAAAACTATAAATAAAGTGACCTATTCCTCACTCACTACACTCACAGTCTCTCTTAGCCGAGTTTTGGACTGAGGTATTTCTGCGGCTCTTCTTGTTCAGTTTGCTAAGTGGTTGCGGCTTTTCTAGGACAAGTCTCTAGCTCCTCCTTGCTGTGTTCTGGTCTGCTACAACCACCGTGGGCTTACCCTCTCCGACCTTAAGCCTGCTGCTGACCCTAATGGTCTTTCCCAGCCAGCCGTAAGTTTCCTTTGGTTGCTGATTGATGTTCTGGTTCCTCTTGCTGGTGCCGCTTTGCTGTTTAGGTGTTCCTCTCTGGTGCCACTTTGATGTTTAAGTGGTTTGCTGGTGCGGCCTTGCTGTCTAGATGACTTGTTGCCCTTTGTGTGCTGCTCCACCTTGTATGCTAGCAGCCTAGTAATTTTATGAACTGGACTTGGGGCTGTTCTGGAACTGCTGATATTTTGTAGCAGTTTTCTGTGGGCTGAAAGTGTTAACGCTGCTTGGGGTTTTTCTTTCCAGCCCTAGGTTGAACAGAGCTTTGCATTCAGCCCTATTACTTGACAGTGGCATGGTTTCTTGTTTCTCACACATCTGAGTTTGTTTTCTGGTCTACAAGTTCTTCTTGGCAATTGTCCTGATGATTATGATGAGATCTACCTTGAGGGTTTGATTCATGATCCCTTAAGCTTTTTCTGAGCATACATCAAGGAAGGTAACAACAGCATATCAAGTAATTTTGTTCCTTGTTTTAGCTAAGTAAATGTTCTGTTATTTACTGTCTTATGCTATTAGATTATGCATAAGAAATTTTAAATGTCTTGCTGATCCTATATTACAGTAGCTAATGTTAGAAAATTAAAAGAAAATATTTCTGCTTTAGCTAGCAACTGTTTTTGCCCTTAAATTCTAACACTCCATGATGCAAATGCGCCATCCTCCTATGCCACAACTCTGCCATGTCACAGGCGTTGCTCACCAATGCTTAGGCTGGTTCAAACTGAAGCTTATACAACTTCTTTCTCCTGAGTCCAATCACTTTAGCAGTCTTGAAGTCCTTGGGCCGTATGTATACTCTCTCATCCTGAAATAAGATCACACAGCCTTTGTCCTCCAAGGCTGAAACTGATATCAGGTTTTTCGTCATCTTCGGAACATACAATACGTCTCTCACGATCAATGGCTTCCCAGACTCCCTCTGAAATGTCACTGTCCCATGGCTTGCTGCTCGACACTTGGCATTATTGTCCATCTCAATAACGAGATCCATTTCCTCCTCCTTCAGACTGGAGAAGTAATCCCGCACTCTAGTCATGTGACTAGAGGCACCACTATCAATATACCTGACTCCACTGCTAAACTGGAAAGACATGCTATGAGTGAAAACTCACTCTCAAATTTGACTGCAAACTCATCAATTTCTGTTGAAGCTGAAGCTGCCATCTGTGACTTCTTGTTTGGGCATTGGCTGGCAAAGTGTCATGCTTTGTGACAAGCAAAGCATTTAACTTAGCTGAGATCCTTTTGCTTCTCTCCCTTTGAGGTCTGACCCCCAATGGGGCCCTTCTTCCCTTTGAACTTGCCCTTGCTTGCTAGAGCAAGGTTCTCCTCATCCTCAATCTTAGGCTGGCTAGCCCGTGAGGTACCAACTCGCAGCTCTTCCTGGGTGAAGTCGTCCCATAGGCTCTCCCAATCATGAAGTTTCTCCTATGCTACAACTCATACAAATATGTCCCATTGTTTGGTGAAGCCATTCAAGGCTGTCCTAACCAACTCACTCTCATTCATTGCTTCCCCAAATGCTGCTAGCTCATCTCTTATTTGAGTGAACTTGGTGAGGTAGGTTGCTACAGTCTCTCCCTTGGCCATCTTGGTGCTCCCGAGTTTCTCTCTGAGCATCATCTTCCTGCTTTGGTTGTCTGACTGGTACAGTTTGGTCAGATATTCCTACATCTCCTTGGCTGTCTTCTTTCCTGAAAGGTGAGGAATAATGTGGTCCTTCACCCCATCAATGATAATCCTCCTTGCCTTTACATCCTTCCTGCTATGAGCAACAAACTGTGCTGGATCTGCTGGTGGCACTGGAGTTCCCTCTATGAACTCCCATAGTCCTTGCTCCTCTAGCACCAGAGCTATGTGCTCTCTCCATCGACTGAAGTTGGAAGCGCCCTCTAATCTGTCCTTGAACCTCAAACCTGCATTAGCCATCTTGACTGCTGCCCTAGCTCACTCATCTTCCTTGGCAGTTCGACCTCTCTGCCGGTTTGCTTCTGGTACACCCTGAAAATCGACTTGGCTTCTTTGTATTCAGAGGCAAAGCTCTGATACCATGTTAATATTTAATCTCCAACATGCAGATTTAATTTTCCAATAGTTTTATAACCCAGAAATTTATCTTTAACCATAAATAAAAATCTGAACTATGCAACAGAAAATACAGCTGAGTATTACTTCTAATGCACAACAGAAAAATGAACGGGAAACCAAGCACATATAACTCATACACCAGAAATTACCCTGGAAACCCTAGTGTGGGGTAAACCAGCTAAGAGGGGATTTTATTAGGGCTTCAGAGAAATTATTGCAGCAACAAATAAACTCAGAAATTTCTTACAACAAGTTTTCCCTCTTTATCAACTGTACGGCCCAGCCAAAACTTGGCCACTAACTCTGCTGTACGGCCCAACAATTCCTCCCTCTTCTAGCTGCTGTATGGCTTGGCAAAATCGGCTCTTCTTGGCTGCTGTACGGCTTGAGAAATTCAGCCCTTCTTGACTGCTGTACCGCCTGCACAAATCGGCATCTTTACTTGTTGATGGTACGGCCTTGTACAACCCAGTACGACCCAGTTGGTATGACCTCTCTTTGCTGCTTGACTCGGCCTCTACTAGCTGTCCAAGACGCTCAGAAATTGCCCCTCTTCCTTGCTGCTTGACTCACTCAGCGAGTCGCCCTCTTCCTCAGCCCAAATCGACCCTCTTGTCTTTTGTTTGAGTGTGTGTGTCTTCACCCTTGCCTCAACCTCCTTTTTATCTTTTTACTTTACTCTCTTTTCCACTTTCATGAACTTTCTAGAATAAATTAGAAAGATCACTCGAGTGAAAATTTAATTTCCAAAGTCAATGACTTTAGAAATATGAGTTAAAAGCCAATACAAATTATTTACATAATTTTTATGCTTTTCCTATGTCAAAACTTAGGATAAAATAAATTGCTGATCTAGGTATTAATTAATGTGTCCTTCAACATACCTGGACACTTAGGCCAATGCTGAGACACCTTCCAAGCTACAAAATTAACATTCACTAACATAAATATCCAATGTAAAAAGGACAATAGGTCAAAATCCATATAGGACGAGTAATAAATAGTTGAATAAGATATGATATGATGATACAAATGAGAATGAGGGCTATATATATACCCATGCAAGGGTGCCCTTTCATGAAGAGACGCGACCTTTCATTATATGGTGTCTCTTCATTACTAATCACTAATTATTTATTATTTATTAGTATTTATATTTATGTTGTTACATGTCCCTACAAAGTCAAAATATACAAACTGCTTCAGGGTGTGAAATTCCTTCACTTTGAGTAACCATTGTTTGATATGCTCTTCATAGTCCATAGCAAGTTCAAGAAAACTTATAGGAGAGTCTTCTTCCACATAATTTGCATCTTCCACATACTTTGCATACATCATTGGATATTCCTCAATGATGGGGGCTAATATATCCATGTAAAATGCCATAAGCTACTGTAAGTATGAGAGCTAGGGTTTTGAGGGAAGAAATTTGCAAGTGCTGTAGCACGTTGAATGTTGAGTGGAAGTATATCATGTAATCTACCAAATTGAAGCCCCGAAAGTCCTCTATCCTATGGCGTTGGTCTGGCTGCAATTGGGATGCCATGTCAAAAGATATATGCTCTGCAATATTTGCTGCCGTCACCGGAAAAACCCTAGAAAAGTTGATTTTACATCATTGATATCTTCACTCCCCAAACTCTGATTTGGATGATTTTTTATGAAATTGGGTGTTTTTTCGAGAGGGATTTAGATTTGCAATTAGTTTCTTCAAATTTTGCACAGAAAGCTACAAGAATGGATCTGAGTGTTGCAGCCCTATTTTTCCCTTTGAAAACTTGCAAAATAGAAAAAAATTCTTCCTTTTTGGTCCAACAAAGAGCTTTGATACTAGTTGTTATGATCCTTAACTCTTAAAATCGAATTAGAAATAATATATCAGCAATGCTCACACTTTATTCAATATAAAAATACCGTTAAGGTAGGGCAGCACCATACAATGATCTTTTGATGAAAGGATCAACTCCTATTCACATGCTTCTTTCAGAGGGGGCAACACCATACAATGATCCTTTTATAGAATGATCAACTCTTGTACATTTGTTTCTTTACTCTTGTACATTTCCTTCTTTGAGGGGTCAACCTCCTAGTGAGCTAATCTCCAATACAATATACTCTAATACATGCTCTAGAAGGAGGACTCCATTTTTATTTATAGCTAATTAGAGAACCCTAATCATAACCACCTCCTAACTACCTTGTGAAGATTTTCCAGGTCCTAACAAGCTGCCGACTAGGTCTGTCTTTGACCTCAAGTTGGCTCAAAGTTTCAACTGTCAAACAAGGGTTTGCTGCTGTTTTATAACAACAAACTGTTCAGTAACTTCTTTGCTGTTCTGTTACGGTTACATAGGCCACATAGGTGCTCTAGCATGTAGTTTTGTCACAAGATGTTAGCACATGCATACCATAAGCTATATAACACACCTAGAGATCTTTTAGAGCTGAAATAATGTTGTTCTAAACACTAGCGTACATGAAAATGAACACAGGTATTTTTGGTCAACATGATCCTGGATAAAACCCCCTCGGGGAAAACCAGTTTGGAATATGAGTGTATATATGTGGAGAATAGAAGGTGTAATACAACAAGTACAATAAACAAATGAACCAAACTGAAACACAAGTCCACATGAAGAATATGCGCCCTAGGATGGTGCGCCCTCCTCACAAGTTGCCTAGACCACTGAATTGAAGCGCTTTGTTGAATGAAAGCTCTGATGGAGAAACCCTCCCACAATACTTTGATACTGTGATGTAGCTCTCCACTGAAACTGTCCTCACTGCAATCTGAGCTCTGTAAGTCCTCCCTGCTGTTAGTGTGCCCTCCTCACTAAGTGCGCCCTCCTCCAAGCAAGATCACTCCAACAAAATAAATGAGGGTCTAAGCTATGTGGCTGCCTCCATGGATAGAAGCACCCAAGATTTCCTCAACTCTAGCCTCCAACCTCATCCTCATGCTCTCTCTCAAACTCTCCAAGTGAACAAATGAGTGAATGAGCTCTCCTTTGCCCTTTGCGCCCCTCTTGAACCCCCATAAGGAAACCTAAAATATGGATGGATGAGATCATCCCATCTCATGTCCAATCAAAGGTTGATATCATCCCATAATAATCTCACTCTCAAACCCACTTTGGGTTAAGTTCCCTAAGTTCACTTTATGTCCCCTAATTCACCCACAAAGTGAATTAATAGTCACTTAGGCTAAAATGACCAAATTTCACTTTTGACTTAAATCTCCTAAGTCAAAGTGAAATTAGACATAAAGTACAAGGCACAAAGTACATAGTACTTCCCACATGTGTTTAGGAGCTCTCAAACACATGGGGAACACTTCCCAAGGTACATAATCTCAACACTCCCTCTTATTGAGGAAAGTGTTTCTCACCAAGTCCATCTTGTCTTTGAAGTAGATATGTTTGCCCCTTGGCAGGGTCTCGGTGAGGATGTCTGCAATCTGCTCATCAGTTGATATATACTATAACTGTACTGCCCCTCTCTGAACCCAATCTTTGATGAAGTGATATCTGATCTCAATGTGCTTCGACCAGTCATGGAAAACTGGATTCTCAGAGAGTTTGATACAACTTTGATTATTGCAGTGTATGACGGTTGGTGGCATCTCCTGACCAAATAATCCTACCAGCATCTTACGAAGCCAAATGGCCTCGCAACTGGCTCGACTAGCCACCATGTACTCTGCCTTTACGGAACTCAAAGCAATTGACTTCTGCTTCTGACTGAACTAGGAAACAAGTCTTGACCCCAAACCAAAGCAACACCTTGAGATGCTTTTCCTGTCAGTAGCACATCCTGCCCAGTCTGAGTTGGTGTAGCCAACCAAATTGACCCCATCACCTCTGATATAGTCCAGGCCAAAATCAACTGTCCTAGCAATGTACCTCAACACATGTTTTGCCCCAATCCAATGAGCACTCCTTGGCTCTACCATACGCTGGCTGAGAGTGTTCACAGCAAAACATATATCTGGTCTAGTGTTGACCAGATACATAAGTGAATCGATCAACTGCTTATAAATTGTAGCATCTACCAACTGGGAATCAGAATCTCTTAGCTTCTTCCAGTTGGTAACCATGGGTGTTGACACAGGTCTGCAGTCCTCCATCTAAAATTTTCTCAGAATATCTGCAACATACTTCCCCTTCCCGAGAAATATGTGACCCTCCTCCTACCATACCTCCATACCCAGAAAATAGTGCATCAACCTAATGTCACTCATCTCAAACTCTGATGCAAGTCCCATCCTGCACTCAGCTATGAGATCCTTGGCTCTTGTGATGAACAAGTCATCCACATATAGAATGAGAATGAGCATGTCCTCACCTCTAATGATGTAATAGAGGTTAGGATCAACATTGCTCTTCTCGAAGCCCATCTGAAGCAAGAATGTGTCAATACGTGAATACCAAGCTCTGGGAGCTTGCTTCAGACCATAAAGTGCCTTTCTCAAAAGGCACACGTGAGTATCCCTCTAACTCACCTTGAACCCTTGTGGTTGCTCAATGTACACCTCCTCATCTATAAAGCCATTTAGAAATGCGGTCTTCACATCCATCTGATGTATGCTCCAACCCATCTTCGCCGTTATGGAAATAATATTCCCGATCGAGGTGTATCTCGCAACTAGTGCGAATGTCTCATCATAATCGACTCCCTCTATCTGAGAGAAGGCTCACGCCACAAAACGGGCCTTGTGTTTCTCTATGCTACAATCTGCAACATACTTGCTTTTGTACAACCACCTGGAGGCTGGAAGTCACAACTGACTTCCCCATTGGCCTCAAAACCACCTCCCAAACATTGTTGCGCACAATGGAGTCATACTCCTCCAGCGTAGCCTCTCGCCAAGCTTGGTGGTCCACTGCCTGCGCAAATATCTATGGCTCAGTATCTGAGATACTCGTCACTAAAGCCAAATAGGATCCAAGTCTCACTAGAGGTTTACTCTCTCTAAACTGTCTCTTGGGCTCTCCTATGTTCTCCTTGGCTTCCTTCAGGGTCTCCTAAAACCATCTAGGTCTCCTCTTCCCTGAAGAAGTCAATGGAGAAGTAAGATCTCCCTGTCCAAGAGTTTCTACCTCAGGTCTAGTCTCAACACTTTGGGATCCCGAAG
Source organism: Picea engelmannii (assembly GCA_009831015.1). Classification (NCBI taxonomy): domain Eukaryota; kingdom Viridiplantae; phylum Streptophyta; class Pinopsida; order Pinales; family Pinaceae; genus Picea; species Picea engelmannii. The sequence goes on along the minus strand of ML777943.1, from coordinate 1,246,937 downwards.
CCTCTGCCCCCTCTGCCTGAACACCCTCTGATTGTGACCTTGAAGCTGTGCAAGGTGACCCTGTCACCCCTGAAATTGGCGTACTGGAAACCTGAGGCTATGCTCCCTCTGAGACATCAATCTATGCCTCTACATCATCCTCCACACCGACTCTTGACTCAAGAGATCTCTGAAAATCCCTACCCTCTTCAAATCTGAGATCTCTGCTCACCACCACTCTCCTAAGTGATTGAATGTAGATACGGTAGGCTTTGGACACCTTTGAGTATCCAACTAGAATCCCCTGCTGGGATGTGGGGTCTAGCTTTATCCTCTTCTCCGAGGGAACATGAGAATAGGTTATGTTGAATTTTAATGAAGATTTGTACCTTGGACAAGTGGTTCCTATGTTTTTTTTAAACTTTTACCTAGGAATGTGGTCCACAACTTAAAAGTGGGTCTTTTTCATAAAGTCACTTTATAAGTGGTAAAGTGAACTTTAAATTAGAAAGTGAAAAGTGACTTAGGAACTTAATGCACCAAGTGGGTTTTTATTTAAGTTGGGTGAGTGAAATTAAATAAAGTGAATATTAATGGAGCATTTAATTTCAACCGTTGATCTTGGGCAATGTGAGCCCTTGGATCAAAAGGGAAACCTAAAAGTCACTCAGGGATTCTAAAGGAGGAAAAAGGTCAAATGAGAATTCATTCTTTCTTGGAGAGATTGAGAGAGAGTAAGAGAAGGAGAAAGTTTCCATTTTCTGAAGAAGGGTTTGCAGCAAAGAAGAGGCACGATTTCCAAGGCAAAGCAGGGCACGAATTTCGAGGCAAATCAGCAGCAATATAAATCCGTACGGTACGGATTTGGTACAGGCCGTACAACAACATGATTTCCAAGGAGAAAAGGGTGCATTTATTGATCCGTACGGACCGTACAACTATCGTACAACAGCAACAAATTTCTGGGCACGTTTTCCAAGGAATCCGTACAACATTTATTGCTGGGATAGGCCGTACGGTACGGCTGTCTGTGCACAGAAGTTGAGATTGCAGATTTGGGTTTTCTTCCAGTCATTTTCAAGCACGGAAAATGAGGAAGAGATAAGTTAAATTCTGCTGGTTTTATTTTTGCTGATATGTAATTTCCAGAATTGAAGAAATAAGAAGAACTCCCTCTCTCTCACTGGTTTTCCCCACATTGGGGTTTTTCCAGGGTCATTTGACCAAATATCATT
>ML777943.1:1205067-1227593 GCA_009831015.1 Picea engelmannii | reverse complement strand
TAGTTGTAACACCTTCCTTCAAGAAAAACACCATAGAATGCCAAAAATCTCTTCCTTCAACAAGTGCGCCTTCCTTAATTCAGCCAATAACCCAAATAGGGCGCAAAAAATCAGACCTCACTATGAGTGAGTAAGTTGTGATGCTAAAATGAGGATAAAAATCCTCAATATATATAGTATCAATGACCTAATTTTACTTTTTAGGTCATAAAAAGGTCGACAAGGCCATAATGTCAAAATCATACTGTTTTTACATTAAATGCTAAGTAAAAACCGTAATTAAGCAGAAAAGAGAGTAAAATCCCCTTCAAGGGAGGCGCTAGCCCTTTCTAGGGCAAATGAGACATGCAGGAGCAAAACGTTAGCCCCCCAGAGGCCTCTCCAACATGCCACACGTGCCACTGCTGCCCAGTCTGCCTCCAAAAGCGTCCATGAAGCTGGATGACGTCATGGTGAAGATGGGGACGTCCTAAGCCTTCCAAGGCTAGCGTTCCACTGAAAAGGGGTCATTCCCCCTAGGTCTAGTCCTGTCGGAGTGTCTCTGGTGGAACGTCCTCTTTCTCTCAGGTGCAAAACCCCTGATCAAGCTCTGTCCTGTCTCTGCCCTCTGTTGGGGTCTCAACATCCATCTGGTGGGCTCTTCAGCCCCATGGAGGTCCGAACTGGTCATCTCCCCATGTGTACCAGTCCAAATGGTACCTGTCCGTCGGGCATGGTCCTGCACATCAAAAGCTACGCCCTCCACGGGCTCATCAGTCACAGGGATCATAGCAATGTCAATCACATCTCATCATCAATATTATTAAACATATGCATAAAACCCCTAATACATCAGTCAATCTCTCAAAGACATTACAAAAACCTGCAATACAAGATTGGAGAAAAGGACAAGGCATCCTATTGGGCTAGTGTCCACAAGAAAAGGAGAGTTTCTAGAAAGATCTCATCCAAGCCATGTAATTGAGGTGATGTGGTTAGGGGATGTCCAAACATGTGGGTGCAGTGAGGGCCAAGGATGCATAAGTGTTACCTGTGAGTGCCTTTGTAGAAGGCAAGTTATACCTGTCATGGATGCATTTTTTCCAAGCCCATTCTTGCCTTTATTCTTTTTATTCTTGTTTTATTCTTTTATTTGCTTTTTTTGTTCAAGAACTAACCAGGGGACACTGCCTTGGCATGGTGACTAGAGCTGACAGCGTTACCCACAAGTACTTTGACAGAGATGAGAAGGTTGGCTCGTGATGAGACTCCCTTTCCCTTGGCCATGCAACCAAAGGTCACTGTCCTGGCGTGGTAACCAGACGGTGGCAATGCCATACTGTTAGGTACCCATGGACCTAATAGGATGGCTCGTGATGAGACCCCCTATCCTCTGACTAGGTCTTGTTTTGTTATTTTCTGGGTCCCTCTTGTTTCTTGCTGAGAGGCTTTTTACTGCCTTCTCGGGGATCCCTGGGCGAAGCATCTCGAGGTTTTATTTCTAGGCTTTTGTCTTTTACCAGCTGCTTTTACCTTATGGGCCTTTAGCCCCTTCTTCCCACGAGACAAGGTGCAATCCTGCAAATAGGTCAACCCAATGCTCGGACAAGGGGAATGGGATAAATGAGCGGGAGATAAGATGAAACAATGGTGCTATGATGGGAGCGGACGATGGCTTTTCAGAAATTCCCCCAGCGACAAACCAAGACCTATGGGCACAGGCTTGCTAAGGCACCCTGTCAATTTCCCCAAGCATGGTCGAGTGGGCTAATGTAAGATCCAAGCAGTTGTTAGAGATAAAAGGAATCAGATGCATATATTTAAAGGTTTCAATGATCAAAAGTGACACATACCATGATACCTAGACCAATTACCTCATGGATCAAGAACCTCTTTTGATACAGGATCAAGTCGATGGTGATGGATGCTGCTGCTGTTGACAAGACAAAAGATGATGAATGAAGAAAAGGCAGGCCCTCCAGGGCAATGCTCAGGTCAATCCTGCTCTCGGTACTCCATGTCTAGGACTTGTGGGCCTCGAGACATGTTCTCCTAGTTATCCCTAAAAAGTGGGGATTACATGCACGAATTTCTGTACCAACAGTAAAGGGAAGCATAGATCTTAAACCAACATTTTGCCTTGAAATCAGAGCCACGATTTCAGTGCATACCTTAGCTGTACACTCTAACAAATCCGTACAGTATGGATTCCTTTAACTGCTGTACGGTCCTGTTCAATATCAATAGCAAATGTCTTGGGATGCGTGCCCTCTTCCTCTCCTGAAAGATGTGCCTCCCCTGCCTGCTGTTCTTCTCCTTTCTCCACGCTCAAATATATCTTGGGATGTGTGACCCTTCACCTTCCACTACTCTCTCGTCAAAGTGTGCGCCCTCCTCTCCTAATGAGCTGCCTTTTATTAATTTTTAATTGTAGCTGCCCTAACCCTTGGTATTCCAATGAGATTGACGATGAAGATTAGATCTTGTCCTCATGAGATCAATGATCACGACTTAATCATTCGTTGAGGTCACTTAAGTCATTAAAGTGACTCAAAACATCATAAAGTGACTTTTACATTAAAAAATTAAAAGACCCAACTTTATAAAAACACATTATAAAGTCACTGAGAGAAATTTTGCTTGTTCACTTCCGCATGCTGAGTGTAGCCAATGCAGAAGTACCTTCAAGCTACCAAATTTCTACACTCCCTCTTAGCAAGAGAGGTACTTTTGGTATCACCACCAGAATCTGTCTCCATCTCATCCGCTGCCATAACTGCTCCCTCTGTACTAGAAGTCTCTGCTCCCTCTGAACAGGAAGCTACTACTCCCACTGCACTGGAAGCCTCTGCTGCCACCTCTGCTGTACCATGAACTGAAGACATGCTCCTAGGAGACTGCACACTCTCCTGAGCATCCATCTGTGTTGACTCATGCCTGCTGAGTCCTTTCAGAGTCTCGGAAGAAGACCGAGTCCCATGTATCAATTCTCTCTCCCGTGCTACTTGCCAACTCTCCGACACATAATCTGAGTCCAGAAATCCACTAGACCCCAACACAGGTCTATCCAACAACCTGTACATGCCTTCATACTTGACACCAAGCATCACTGCTGTGTCAGCAGTTGCTCCCCCAGGATATAGAAACACATGTCCATCGTAGAAAACAACTCCAAATCCACTGAGAGCAAATTAACTGTCAACTCTGGAATATATAACACCTCGGCAACCTCCAGAAGACCTCTTGACTCTAGTTGGAATCTCACCCTTCCAACCCCCTTTACTGCAAGTTGTGTGCCGGCTCCACAATTCACTTTGCAGTCTGAGTCTATCTCTGTAAGATCGAGGAAAACTGACCTCAACCCAGTCATGTGCTGAGAAGCTCCACTGTCCACAAACCAAGACTTAATGTCCTCTAACACTAGGCACCCACTGCCCATGGGACCAGTCATGAGAGAGAACTCCTTCTCATATCTCTCAACAAACTCTGCAACCTCTGCTGAAGCTGACACCTTTGGTTCTGGTTTCTTCTTCTTCTTGTTCGGACATTGACTAGCATAGTGGCCAGTCTTGTGACATGCAAAGCATTTCACCTTGCTCATGTCCTTCTTCTTCTCATTGCCCTTTGCCACAAGAGCAATGTTCTTGTCGTCTGCACCATCCAATGCCTTTTCCTGAGATCGCTCCTGGATCTCCTCCTGTGTAAAATCATCCCATAGTCTGCTCCAGTCAGGGAGCTTTTCTCTCCCAACCACACACTTCACAAAAACCTCCCACTCCTTGGTGAAGCCTTTGAGGGCTATCCGCACCAACTTTGAGTCAGGAATGACTTCTCCAACAACTGCCAACTTGTCCTTCACCTATGCAACCCGGGTGAGGTAGGTGGCCACACTCTCTCCTTTGACCATCCTAGCTCCATGGAGCTTGTCCCGGAGAGCCATTTTCCGGTTCTCGTTCTTAGCCTCATACAAACCTTTCAGTGCATCCCACATTTCTTTGGCTGTCTTCTTCTCAGCCAAGTGTGGAATAAGGTGGTCTTTGACCCCGTCCAAGATGATTCTTGGAGTCTTAGCTTCTTTCACCTCATGAACATCAAGAGCTATGGGATTTGTAGTAGGAACAGGCACAATGGTGTTCGCAAACGACCACAATTTGTTCTCCTTGAGAACACTGCTGATTCTAACCTTCCACTGCAGGTAGTTGGAGATTCCCTACAACCTATCTTCAAATCTGATGCTGGAAGTCATCTTTGTCCACCTGACAAAGAACCTTTTCTGCCTTTCTTCAAGCAAATACACCAGCAAATCACTTGCTGTCTCAAGTGCCAAAGCTGCCCACTGAAATTCAGAGCCCTAGCCTCTGATACCATGTTAAAATATGTATATATATATCAGTCCCACACTTAGTTAATAACAGATTTCAGCCTTCTCTAGTTGTACACCAATCATAGCAATATAACAGCATGCAATTATTGGCCTATAGGCTGAAACACAAACAACTAAGCAATCTGAAATATAACAGCAGCAGAATACTTAGGAATCAGTGAACAAGATCACACTTTTAGGCACCATAAAAATCTGGGTAAAACCCCATGAAGAATAACACAGAAAAGAGTGACAAATTAAGGAGATTTCTTTATTAAGCTCCAGAGAAAGATACTAAGATAACAGCAGCCATTTACAGCAATAATATAACAGAACCCAACTCAGAAAATGTGCCTCTTCTACACTCGAAAACTGTGCCAAAGAATCTAGAAATTCGTGCCAAGTCTCTGCCTATGAAACTGCATAAAATTTCTGTTATAATGCTGAACTGTACAGCCTGTACTTTAGCATTATCTTTCTTTGAACAGTGGGCAGGAATTTCTGTACCAACAGTAAAGGGAAACATAGATCTTAAACCAGCATTTTGCCTTGAAATCAGAGCCACGATTTCAGTGCATACCTCAGCTGTACACTCTAGCAAATCCATACAGTACGGATTCCTTTAACTGCTGTACGGTCCTATATAAGAGCTTTAAAGGAATCCTTTAATATTGGCAGTTAAAGGATTCCTTAGAAAATCTTGATTTTTGTACTCAAGAAGGAATTTAGAGGCATACACCACACCCTACACTCCACAACAAAATGGAGTGGTAGAGAGGTGAAATCATACCATTATGGAGATGGCTAGGTGTATGTTAGAGAACAAGTTTGTTCCTTACAAGTATTGGGCAGAAGCAGTGCACACTTTAGTGTATCTTCTGAACCGGTCTCCAATAAAAGTGGTACACAAGAAGACTCCAGAAAAATCATGGTCTGTACAAAAACCGTAAGTAAGTCATCTCAGTTTTTGGTTCAGTGGTATATGCATGGGTTCCTAATGAAACACGAACCAAACTTGATGCAAAATGCTAGAAAATAATGCTCACAGGGTACAATGACATCCATAAAGCTTATAAGTTGGATGATGTTAAGACTAACATGGAATGTCTTAGCCGTGATGTTTTAGTTGATGAAAGTGCAATGTTGTTCTAGAAGAAATCAGATCTCAAAGTCGCTGAAAATGAAGAGGATATGATCAGAAATACAGGTTCAATAGATGGTGCAAGTCAACAAGAGATAGGAATCACCTCTCAGCATGACTCCCATGAATTTTCCAGCCAATTGGACACTAAAAATAGCTCAGATCAACAGGAAACCAATGTTGTTTTGTAGTAGCATGAGAGATAAAAGACCAAAGTGGTGGTACAACACCTATAATGTTTCTCACTTGGATGAGGTACCTGATATGAGCTAGTAAGGTAGACCAAAAAGAGGTAAGGCATCTGGTACGGTGAATTATAATGATGATGCTCACTAGGATGCATTACTTGGTATGAGTGAAGAAGATAGACCAAATAGAGGAAAGGCATCTAGTATGTTGAATTATGCTCGATGGCTAACCTTCAAAGCTCTTTTGAGATTCAAGATTAGGAAGAAGTCAAAGGCAACTCGGAATGGGAAAAGGCTATGCACATTGAACATGAGACTCTGATGAAGAATCAAACATGAGCTCTCATAGAGCTACCTCTAGGGAAGAAACCCATTTGATGCAAATGGGTCTATAAAGTCAAGTATAAGGTAGATGGTATGCTTGACAAGCATAAAACAAGGCTTGTTGCAAAGGGATTTGCTTAGAAGGAAGGGATTGACTATGAGGAGACGTTTGCTCCTTCTCCTAAAATGGGGACAACTCGCTTGATTCTAACCATGACAACAGAATATGGATTTGAAACTACATCAGATGGATGTGAAGAGCGCCTTTCTCCATGGTGCTCTAGAGGAAGAAGAATACATTACCAACCGTGCAGATTTCGGGTTCGAGGGAAGGAACCCTTGGTATGCAGATTAACTTAATCACTTTATGCACTAAAGCAAGCTCTCAAGGCATAGTACCTCAAAATCGATAGGTATTTAGGAGAATAGGGATCCAAAAGATGTCCTTTTGACCCCATCTCTATGGAAAAAGCGAGAATGGTGATATAGTGATTCTAGTGATATATGTAGATGGCATCATCATTACACGTAGTGAGGTAGGAGCAATTGCAAAGGTAAAATCAAAGTTATGTTTAGCTTTTGACATGATAGATTTAGGTCTCCTACATTATTTCCTAGGTGTAGAACTAGGAACCCTCGGTATGCAGATTGAAGAAAGCACTTTATGCACTAAAGCAAGCTCTCAAGGCATGGTACCCCAAATCGATAGGTATTTGGGAGAATAGGGATTCAAAGGATGTCCTTTTGAGCCCATCTCTACATCAAAAGCGATAATGGTGATATAGCAATTCTAGTGATATATGTAGATGACATCATCATTACAGGTAGTGAGGCAGAAGCAATTGCAAAGGTAAAATCAAAGTTATGTTTAGCTTTTGACATGACAGATTTAGGCCTTTTGCATTATTTCTTAGGTGTAGAACTAGGAACCCTTGGTATGCAGATTGAACAAAGCACTTTGTGCACTAAAGCAAGCTCTTAATGCATGGTACTTCAAAATCGATAGGTATTTGGGAGAATAGGGATTCAAAAGATATCCTTTTGACCCCATCTCTACATCAAAAGCAAGAATGGTGATATAGGGATTCTAGTGATATATGTAGATGACATCATCATTATAGGCAGTGAGGCAGGAGCAATTGCAAAGGTAAAATCAAAGTTATGTATAGCTTTTGACATGACAGTTATAGGCCTCCTACATTATTTCTTAGGTGTAGAACTTTGGCAAATAGATAAGCATATTTTTGTTTCACAAACAAAATATGCCAAAAGTTTGTTAGATAGGTTTAGGATGGAAGATTGTAAAATCTCGTCTACACCTATGGAGAAAGGGTTGAAACTCTCCGCCAAGATTGATTCAAAGACAGTCAATGAATCAATGTACAAGGAACTAGTTGGCATCTTGATCTATCTTACTGCCACTAGACTTGACTTGACCTATGAGTCAGCTATATCTCCCGATTTATGCAAGCTCCTAAAACAAAACATTGGGCAGCAATGAAGAGCGTGCTACGATATATAATGGGAACATTGGACTTTGGCATTCTATAGGGGAAAAGAAAGGAGCCTCAGTTGTGTGGCTTTTCAGACTCAGATTGGACAGGATCTGTGAATGACAAGAAGTCTACAAAAGGTTGTGTTCAGTCTTGGCACAGGGGCAGTTTTCTGGATCATCAAGAAACAACATGCAATTTCATTTTCCTGTATAGAAGTAGAATACATAGCAACAATAAAAGCGGCATGTAAAGCAGTTTGGCTTAGATGAATGATTGTAGATTTGCAAGTTCATTAGGATGAGCCCATGCTACTTTTTGGTGATAACTAGGGAGTTCTCAAGTTGGCAAAGAATCCCGTCTTCCACAAGTAAACCAAACTTATTGATGTGCATTGTCATCTCATTCGCCAACTTGTAGAAGATGGAGAAGTTGAGCTAAAATATTACCCAACTCAGGACCAAACTACGGACCTTTTCACCATGTCTCTTATTCCAAATAAATTTGTAAAATTTTGAGACAAACTTGGTGTATTGTCATTGTATGACTTTACAATGAAGTTGTCCACGAAAGTTACACAATCAAAAGATCTAGACAATCCACTAGTTCAATGATATATTGCAATTCAAACTGATTGGGACTTGCAACATCAAAAGGAGCAAGACTGCAAGGAAAGGTTGTAGAATTTTGACAAAGTTCTTTCAAGAAAAGATAAAAGAAATTATTTCATTTGAAAGCCAAATTTGAACCCTGCTTACTGAAGTCAAGCGATTAAAGCGAAAGGAAATGTCAATTTCAAAAATCAAAGAGTCATTTATTGATAAAGAAACATCAATATACTTGACTGAATTTAAAGATCATATTGTCGTAATTGACTAAATTTTATTAATTATCAAATCAACAGAAGCATAGGATAGAGATGTCAATAGACAACTTAAGGTTAGTTAATAGTATCCTAAAATTGAGATTAAAAAAACATTTTACAGTAAAGTCTTATTGTTATCCCAATCATGAGACTCATGACACTGATCAATCAGCTTTCCAACATCTGCATTTCTTTGAACAAAGATGACACTTTGTTTATGTTCGAAAGAATCAAAGTTCTAACAAGACACATCTCCAAAGGGATACTCAAAATCATAATAGGAGAGGTCTCATTTAGGAATCTTATCAACACAAATCTCTTATAAAATTTGACCTAGGATGGATTGATGATTTGATAATGCATCAATATTGTTTGAAGCTACAGCGATTTTTTTGTGTTGTTTCCTCTTGTGCTTCAAGGACAAAGCCTAAGATGGGAGGGCGTGCACTATAATTAATTACAATTATTATACCTAATAATTATCATGTAGAGTTGTGTCCATTACGGTAGTTGTGTGGTTTACAACGTATATGCATGGCAGTTTTCTTGACTGCATATTGCCATATAGATTAGAAAGGAGAAATTCTAAGAGCTAAGAATTTCAGCATAGAAATAATAAGAGCATTTTCCTGTTGCCTGTAAGAACTGTGAGAAGGTAAAAAATTGGTACCTGTGATCAAAGAAGCAAATACTGCTAGCTAATGGTGGTAAGACCAACCTTCTTCAAACATTAAATACCGCCACACAGTCTGCTGCAATGCAATTCACTGTCAATTCAGTCCAGTCCCTGGACTGCTGAAACAACTGTTAGATAAAATTATAATATTCTTTCTGCCGTCTGTAGGGTAATTGTTCTCCCTACTGACTGAGTGCAAGCTGTTGCCTTCAGCACAGAATGGTCTTTCTGCTGCTGTTTCTGCAGTCTAAATTTCTCTCCATGATTGCCTTCCTACAACATCATGTGTCAAGAGACACCTGCCAAACCCATTGGTAGATATGAATCTGCATTCCATCAATAGGGGAGCCTTGTGCAGGTGTCAACTGTCAAGAGCTGCTCTATGAGAAACAGACTTAACAGAGTTTCACTGTCAACAGTCAATCCCGTTGCTGCATCAAAATTGAGTCATTATCTGGGTGTGTGCATCCGATAGCCTACTTGCAGATTAACCATTTGGCTTCAGACTATTCAGTTGCTAACCAAACAGCCTACTCTACCACCAACCAGAATTCTAATCAACAAGCTTCTTCCATCTGTTTATAGCAAGAATTGCTGTCTCATTGGTTGGTTTAAGCACAAATGCATATCTAAAATCTTCCAGAACCTCCCTGGAGTATTCTGTAAACTTTGGACTCTTCATAGCTCCCACCTCAAAGATCTCACTCTTGGTCAACATGTTCAATTCAAACTGTTCAAAGTCTTCAATTCATCTTGAATGATGGGTGATGCCTTCTGCCTTGTGTAAAGTTGCATATTCCTCCCCTATTTGCTTCCACGCAGTTACCAAATCCCCTGGACATTTCATCTTTTAACAAAAGAAACTTGATCAGTGTTGACTCAGAAACAAATCCCAACTTCATCAAAGAGGACATTTATAGGCTTCAAATCGTAATGAATCATCCTCTGTGGTCTTTTTAAATAAACAAGGCCTGAAAATATTTGAACTATTATGCCCCTTACCTTGGGAATCCCATGATTTCTGAGAGTAGTCAACAAACTTTGGAACCTGAAGAATGACACGGCCTTCAAACTCCTCATTAAATTGTAAAATGAGCCCAGACCTGGAACTTCTGCAAAGTTTAATGCTTGTAATGCACAGAGGTGCTAATTGAGGCGTTAACACTACCCTGGATTTCAAGAAGGAACATAAACTTGTAAAGGTTAAAGGGGCACTGTTATCCTATTAATTTCTAGCACTGCTGTGAGATTCCACCAAATTTAGTTTAATATGTTTTGCCTTTTTCGTCCTTTCGTGTTTAGATTCTTTGAATAAATGGAACAAAACTCTGGTTGATGTTGCTTGATTTCTGCCTCATATGCATGTTTTTCAAATTTCCGGGAGATTCTTTATGGATTTCATGAATGAATACTCTTTAGGACATGCTAATGAATATGCTTTCTGATCCTCTGTGAGATAACTTTCTAAACTTCCTTTACCATCAACTATTGGCAAGTGATGTGCTAAAGAGTTACTGTTTGAAAGCCTTCCATGATTGAAATGGTTTTCTTTTTTAATTTTTGTTGACAGGGTTTGGAGAAATATCTCATGACTAAATTGTTTAACCATGCTTTTGGATCACTTCCAGAAGATGCAAAGCATGACCAGGAACTTTCAGAAAAGATGAGCTTAGTGCAGCAGTTCATCCGACCAGAGCATTTGGATATACAACCAAACTTTCAAAATGAAACATCCTGGCTGGTATATATGATTTCTTTAATACATTTTGAAAATGGAATTAGGTTCATAATCAACTTATCAGCTAGATAAGACAAATTATGTTCTAGAGGAAATGGTCCTGTGCCTTCTTGTGTAAAAGCATAGATTGCAATTTAGCACTTTATTCTGTGTGCAGTTTGTGGTTGCCTTATTTCTTCTGCTCCTATTTTACTGGTTTTCATTACTTCATTCATACAAGTCATGCCAGAGTGCATTCTATTCTCAGTTATTCTTACTCATGGTTAGTAGCTCTAGACCTTTTCATTGATGAACTGACTGAAGATCTTTTATCTGTTCCATAAAGCTTTGTATTCTGTTAGCCATTAGGAAAAATTCCTCTGTAGAAGCAGGCAATCTTATGGAATGAGTGTTCTCTACCTCAATCCTGTAAGCTGCCATTTGCAAAACTGGATTTTCCAGTCAATTTCTATTTCCAAACACTGTAAAGGGGGGTTATTATCTGAAGCCCAAATATTTTCTTCGTGGAGAGACTGCAAATTTCACAGGAATGAAGTGGAGTGTTCATTATAATCTAAGGGAGATGGATAGTGGTCTAGACTCTATAGAATGCAAACAAAGTATGTGCAAGAAAGCTATTGTTTTTTTTCCGTGAAAATAAATCGCTGGGAAACTTCTGGGCACTTCCCCCCATTCTGAGGATTGTACATAGTGTAAAGCGGGCGGCAAAGACATAGTGTGCCTAATCCTGTGGGAATCGAACCAGGGACCTGCACAATATGCCGGATTACTGACAATATCCTGGCAACAGTGGCACCAACAGATTGAGCTAATTCTAAGGGCTACCAGAAAGCTATTGTTTGTTACAACCTATGCTACATATTCTAGACAGGACTGGACAATGTAAAGCACTGTGTTATGAGAAATGCTTAGGATGAAGCAAAAAGATCCAAACAAAATGTTGGTATCCCATCCAGATCCTCCTATAGCAGTTCTATAAGAATTCAACTATTTGTGTATAATCCTAACATAGGAGGGGAAAGTGATTGTACTTTTCTCTTATATTATTTGTGAACAGACATAGGAGAAATGACACAAAGGAAAATGGACTGAATCTTATATTTTTATTCACTGGAGTCCAGCTGAGGTAAATGAGCTCATCTATTTCCAGTCCAAGATCTGCATCTGCTGGTGTGGAGGATGACCCGTAGAGGATCGCCATCATAAAAATTGACTGGCTCTAGGATTGGTTTATTAAGATCCAAGTTGGCCAGTGCCGACCCAATGGTGCTGTTGATAACCATATCATCAGGGAATACATCCCACATCAATGTCCTGGATTCATTCTTGTCAACCACTGTTCCCTCACCTGTATATAAGATGAATGTTGGTGTGCGCATACATCAATATCTCAAGCCTGCTTTTCTTCAAAGTCGGCACAGTCCCTATGTGCTCTAATTTCTCACAACAAGAGAATGAAGTAACTTGAGAGAGGGGCCTTATGGCTAATTACTGTGAATAGTGCATGTTGCGCCATGTGTTGCCCACCAAGCATAGGGATTCTTAAGCCCCTTGTCTCTGATCACGTCATAGCTTCCGATTCTCCTAGTATAAGTTTCTTTACAAAGCCCTCTACATTGTCAAGGGTGAATCTATCTTGAAATAGCCTGCTCAATGCAATCTTCTTCCCATTTGAAATCTCCCTGTCCATGTGATGAGGTAGTCTGTGTGTAGGCCCAACATTGAGCCACTCATTGTAACACTTGGCATTGAACAAGTGAGCCAGGCAATGCAAAGGTGCTCCCACCCATTGACAATAACAATATCTCGTGGTGGTGAACAAGACCTTTATGGATGTCCCATTCTTGGGACATTTATTCTCAAAAATAATTGCCTTTAGGGACTCCATTGTGGAGTCCCACCCCTCATAAGCACTTCCCAATATGGGCTGGTTTGTATTTGCCATTTGCAACCAAAAAATTGATAGGGTTCATAATCTTAATGGTAAGATCTACCCTTGCTTGCCAACAATCATCTAACACTATATCCTTGACTTTCTTTGGAGCATTTATATCTTGCTTTCCCTAGAAAGTCCAATAATTTGAAATAAGCATGGCTAAAAGAGCAACTTTGATCTCCCTAAACCTCCTAAGCATTATGAATGAGGAGGCAAACTGAGTGCCTGTCATATTCAACAATGATAGATTTGTGTAATATTTAATAGATTGTGAGGGCATGGGTATGGTTTTCAACAAAATTGCCGATACAGTGTGCATAATCAATCAACTCTCCCATCCATGTCACATCAGAAGCAATAGATTTAAGTGCCAAATTCAATGAAATAACAATGTAAGGTGTCCAAAATATTTGTGGATATTTAGTCTCTGCAAGCATGCTGACAACCATGCAAACAGGTGCATTATCTGTGATAATTTGCACACAAGAATCAACACCTACTTTTCCAATGACTTGAATGAACAAGTCATCCATATAATTCACATCCTTGTATCCATTGCCTTCAAGAAGGTTGGTCTATTCTTTGATTGCACCATGAAATCTATGAGGGGATGGCATACTAGATTTGTTGATCCCTTGGAAACAATACTAACCTCTGATGAGGGCCACAGTAATTTAATAGGTGTTAGAATTTTGTCCACCTCCCTCTTTTCCTTAACCAACAATGGGGTTCTAAGCTTCTCCAAACTAGGAGCTACATACCCTGTTGGAGCCTGTTCAACTAGAGCTTGCCACATCTGAATAAATAAAGCAGAGTGTGCAATATTTAAAGATCCCAGTTGTGAGATCCATCTCCCCCTGTAGCGTGGTTTGAAAGATCTTGTCCATTGGACCATCAAGAGCATGTCTCTTCCTCGCTGCTATTATTAACCTCTGCGAAATTTATCCCCACTCCCACTTTTGCTAGATAGTTTCTTCAGAAATGAAAGAGGATCCTCATCTCTATATATTGATAATTGTAGTTGCTCCTGCCATGTTAGCCATGCCAACGGAGTCCTCTTTTGTCATGCTTTTTCTTTGGTTGGGGGAAACCTTTCTGCAGAATCCATTTCCTCTATCTGGGGCCAACAAATGGCCCTTGACTTCTTTTAAATTATACCTTGCAGAAGTTGCATGTCCAATAGCAATTCCCATCACTACTAGCAACCCTCCCCTTGAGCACTTCTCTTCCATATACATAATTTCAGAGTGCGTATTTGATGTCTTGATTAAGTTTTCTTGTCGTTGGAGCTGTTTTGCAGCAATGACAGCTCCGTTTCCAGTAGATGGAGCAATAAAAGAAGCAACTACAACACTTCGATTTGAGAAGGGGGAGGAACATCAACACAAAGATTTCCCCCTTCCTTCGAGCAACAACCTTTGATTACTGAGCCATAGTTTTCGGCTTCCAATGTATTTGTGGAAGAATGATGTTGTTATGCAACTCATTAATCACAAACTCAAAATGAGAAAACAAAATCCAGATTTTAGATGTGCTAAAATGTTATGTTCCTTAGATCTATGTATTATAAACACTCCACACTATATTAATATCAAAACCCTTAAGGTAGGGCAACACCTTACAATTGATCCTTTTATGGAAGGAATCCACTCCTGTTCACTTGCCTCTTTGAGGGGGCCACTGTTGGAGATTTGCAACTTCGGGCAGTCATTCTCCACAAGAAAGTACAAGAAGACTCATCTACACCATTACAGAAGCCCCAGGAAGAAGTTGGAGACTCGGGAAGAGAAGTCGGCCCCATAGGAAAATAATAAAGTAATTGAAGACCCAGAAACAAGAAGTCGGTCCTAGACTGGCGCCCAGATTAGTATAAATACAGGACTGGCTCATTTCATTTGTATAGACAAACAATTCTCCTTTCTACAATGCGCACAAGGCAGTTGCAATTATAATTTTTGGTAATTTCACTATTTTTGGTTTTCTGGTAACTTGGAGGGTGCGCCACACTTGGAGAAGCTCTTTGACGCAAACGCGCCACCCAAGGCACGTCCGCTCCCACTAGGACCTTCTTTTCCTTCGACCCGAAGAGCTGAAATGCTCTTCAAATCCCTTATCGGGACATTCCTACACCCATAGAATGCTCTTTATGATCTCCCTTTACTCTATCAGGAAATCGGACCTCGCGTGATCGCGAGTCCTGATCTCACGAGATCAGGTCTCACAAATCCCCGAACCCCGATGAAATATTCACCCACGCGTTCCTTGCTTCTGTCGAGAATATCCCCGTCGGGAAATCGACCCTTACGAGGTCGTAAACAACTTGCCTTGTAAATCCCCGATTTCCGATCCCCGATGGCACCTCTCTCCACTCCTTAGCTCCCTCCGGCTAACTCTTTTCGCATGTGACCTGCTGGTCCACAAGACCACAGTCCTTCCCCTATCGGAGTTTCGGACTTCGCGAAAATGGAATGCGTAGAACTTATGCCCTTGGGATTTCCGATTCTCCGATTTCCGATGCCACCTGGCGTTGACCTCTTCGAGGGTTGACCTTCCGACACCTGTCCTCCACTGAAACTCTATGACTGTGGGACCGTCGCGTTTCGGGATTTCGCGACTTATCCTGTCGTGAGTTTCTCGTCACCGAGAATCTCGAAATGCCGAACCCCGATGCATGTGTGAACTCTTTTCTCCACGTCACCGCTTCCTTGTTTCTTTATCGAGTATCGCGAGATCGTGATTTCTAATGCGACGATTCCGTTGTATGCAGAAACCCCGAAATGCCGAACTCCGACTCTTTCAAGCCCTCGGACACGTGTCCCTCAAATCGATGGCTCTGACCGTATCGGGAAATCGTGGATCGCGATTCCTACACGCAAGAGTTTCTTGCCTCTGGCAACTCCGATGCTCCGAATGCCGACTCGTCAGGATCTCCTGCCATGCGTCCTCGTTGATGGACGGTTCAAAACTCCCGTCGAGAAATCGCGGATCGCGACTCCGACCTGTGAGCGTTCTATGTCCTCGGAAAACCCGATTCTCCGATAAACTGAACCCCGATGACTTCCTGGCTCCTTGACACGCGTCCTGCCGAGATCAACGGTTGAAATCCTTCCTCGGGATTTCGAGAACCACCAGGTCCCGATTCTCTGCCTTAGCAAAAACCCGATGACCTTGATATCCCAATGACTCCTCTGGGACTCCTCGTCTGCGTATTTGGACTTAAAACCTGCGCAACTTTCTCGAGATCTAACGGCTGACGAGATTTCGTCAATCTTCCTCTACGAATCCTGACCGTTGATTTCTCCTCTTTGAAGATTTCTTGAGAGCGGCTAAGTATCCTTTCTCAGAACTTGTCCTATGACACCTGCACTCGCATCTCCCGCTCGAACCTTTCTCGGTACAAACTCCTGTGCTCTATGTTATCGATGTCATGAAGGTGCTATACCTCTTGAGCTCTTCCACTCTGATTCTTTCAGAGGAACTCGCGCGCACTCCTTGCGCTCAACATTCAACAACTTCCCAAGTGTTGAGTCCTTCTGACTCTGCGCACTCTTGCAGCAACAGTGTTAGGTCTCCTTTGCTCAGGTTTACAACTGAGACTTTACTTAGCCTGCGCACCCCTTGCACGGCTTTAACAACCCACTTTCACTTCTGAGAGCTTTGAGAACAAGAGTTTAACTCCCTGAGCCTTCTGTCAACGCACTCCTTGCGGACGACTTCAACTGCACTCCTTGCAGGAATCTTTGCTCAAAAGGAGAAACAATCGTAACTCACTTCACCTCCTCTCAGACTTCTATCTTAACATATGAAATCACACGCACAGCATAACAACAATGCCTAACAGGAAGAAATGTTCATAAGCAGAGCATTTAACACATATACACAGAGAATAACACAACAGCCATGAATCTGAATCAACTTCTTCTATTAATTCAAGATCTATACATGGGTGTTCTTCTACAGCTCTCTGCTATTCTCCTATGCTCTAGATTCTTCTAACTCCTGTTAATGTTACAATGATACAAATGAGGTTGTCTATATCCAGTTTTCTCCCTGCGCTCTAAAAACTGTCTAATCTAAGAATTCAATTCTATCTACCTGCAACTACTACTATAAATGCCTCTGTCTATCTCAGACGAGAGCATATGGCTCGAGGTCTGATTACATCCCTACCAAGGCACCTAAATTAAATGATCTCATTTATATTCAGCGCATCAACTTCAAGGGAAAATTTAAAAATTCAAAAACTTGCGCTGGACGTCTTCCAGCTGTCTTCTGATTCCACGTTGGTTTTGCTTGTCGTGAGGGATGCTCCTGCGTCACTCTTGCTTGGTAATTTTGGGTTATCTTATTGGATATTTTCCAAACAGATAAACCCTAGCTCAAAGGCTAGTACAACCAGAAAGACCACCACAGTTGCAACAACAACTCTATACCAAGATGGTGCACCTCTCCAAACTGAACAACTGCAGCTACTACGTCACCTTCTCCAAACTTGCGCCTAGCTTCTGGGTGGATGAGAGAGTGTGAGTGAGTGAACAAATGAGCCAAGACGTCCTCTATTTATATTCTTCCTGGCCACTAGATTGGGCCGACTTCTTCTCTGGAAAGGTGCCACTTCATTATTCTAATTCTTCTGGGCTGACTTCTCTTCTGGGGTGTTTCAACCTCTGTCCAATGGAACTCTTGCTTTCAAAATCTTCTCCGCATCTAGGAAAGGTCATCTAAGAGGGAAAGTTCCTCCCGTAGCTACCAAACATCAACACTCCCTCTTAGCTAGGGAGGTATATTTCACGATGTCTTCATCTAGTAGTCCAATGACTACTTTGCAATACGCTAGTAACACACAGCTACTACAATGCCATCGGTAGCTCGAATCGACTGTCACAGTCTCTGCAATCAAGTAGCACACAATTACTCCCAACGTGATCTGGTAGTCTCCATGGCAATCACTAGTAGCACACAACTACTACAATGCCATCTAGTAGAAAACGACTGTGCCGACCCATAGTAGTACACAACTACTATCTAGTGGTGCACAACCACTCCTAGTAGCACACAACTACTATCCAGAGACACACAGTCTCCACTGCAATCAACTAATAGCTACACAAGCTATCACCATGTAGTACAACAGTCTCTATGATTATGCAACAATCAACTAGTAGCACACATCCACTACAATATGCCATCAACCATAAATCATAGTCTGCCATCGCCATGGCTATGCAACAATCAACTAGTAGCACATAGCCACTACAATGTGATCAGCTATAGTCAGGATCCGTATGACTATGCAACAATCAACTAGTAGCACACAACTACTACAATGCCATCAACCATAGTCATACCTATTATTATGCAACAATCAGCTAGGAACACAAAGTTACTACAATATGCCATCAACCATAATTATAATCGATGTCTCTATAACTATACAACAATTAGCTAGTAGCACACAACTACTACAATATGCCATCAACCATAGTTATAGTCTCATCCAGTAGCATGAAGCTACCCCCATAGTCCTCATGACTATGCGTGTGATGTTTCTTCTCTCATCAGGTCCGACAATGCATTACCCCCTCCGTCACCTCACATGACTGATCTAGGGAACCCTTGGCTAGAAGGGTTAGCTGACATGAGAAGAAACGACACACCTCCCTCTCAACAAGGGTGTACATTTTGCATCACGCCAAGCTTTTCTTTGGAGCACCTCCAGTCTTTTTCATTCCTAGTCAAATCAACATGACTAGTAGGAGAAAGACTGCGCTTGGGCCATTCACCACTAGCCAAGTCAACATGGCTAATCCTGTGAGTGAATGTATCATTCTCCCTTGGTCAAATCAGCATGACCAATCTGGGAGGATGTCTGCCCGATGTTACTCATCTGTCCATCGCCTTGGACAAAAGCTTGGTGAGAATGTCTGCAACCTGCTCATCTGTGGATGTGTATTGGAGCTTTACTGCTCCCTTTTGCATCATGTCTCTGATGAAGTCCTGCAAGATTCTTTCGAAGCCAGATTGCTTCACGGTTTGCAATACTGGCTACTATATACTCTGCCTCTGTTGTATTGAGTGCCACTGATGTCTGCTTCCTGCTCAACCATGAGATCACACTGATCCCAAACTGAAGCAACATCCAGAAGTACTCTTCCGATCCACTGCACTCCCTACCCAGTCAGAGTCTGTATATCTCTGCAGCTTCACATCTCCTCCCGAAACAGATCTCAATCCATATCCAATCGTACCATGTAGGTACCTCAACAAATGTTTTGCTGCCATCCAATGTCTAGGTTCAACCATGTACTAACTCAAGGCATTCATCGCAAGGCATATGTTCGACCTGGTGTTAACTAGGTACATCGATGATCTAATCAACTATCTTTACATCGTGGGATCCACCAAATCTGAAGATGAATCACTCAAGAGCTTTAGATTTATCGTCATGGGTGTGGTCATGGACTTGCAATCCATCATCCCGAATCTCTGCAGGATCTCAATAGTATATTTTCCTTGGCTATGGAAAATCTCATCTGATCTCTGCCACACCTCCAATCCCAAGAAGTAATGCATTAGACCTAGATCCTCCATCTCGAACTCTGATCCAAGCTCCCTCTTGCACCCAACTATGAGCTTCTCATCTCTTGTCAGAAACAGGTCATCCACATATAGGATCAATGGAAAACCATTCCCAAGCTCATCAAGTAATTGTCTGATTTGGCATATCATGCCCTGGGTGCCTGCTTAGGCCTGTACAAAGCCTTCTTCAATCTGCAGACATGAGACTCCTCATGTATCTTGTGGCTGCTCTATGTACACTTCTTCTGGCTACTGGAGCAAGTGTCTTGTCATAATTTTCTCCCTCTTTCTGGGAGAATTCTCTAGCCACAAATCTCGCATTGTACTTCTCTATGTCGTTGTTTGCAGCATGCTTGATCTTGTAGATCAACTTGGAAGTCACCACTGACTTCCCTTCTAGTCTCGAAACCAAGGAAAAATCCATATCCCAGTCCTTCTGACTGGCTTCCTCTTCTATCATTGAGACAAGGGAATCCTCCTAGGAGATCTCATATCTGCTCGAAGCCTATGAAGCTTCGATCTAGCCTCCTCAATTCATAATACCTGTTTGTCAGTCCTGGAAGACATCTCTCTTTCCCATTTGAATCTAAGGAGGAGCACTTTTTGAATGAAAGTCTCTAAGTCACTGACTCTCTCTGAGATCAAGTTGACTCTTAGTCTGCATACTCCCTCTTGAAGCTTGACTCCCTCTGAGTCTATGTGATCTCCGGAGCCACCTTCTTCCGCTGCAACTTGCTGACATCCTCTGAAGTCCGATCTCCTATGGATTGTATTGGGAGGCTGCAACTCCCTACTGGATCCTGAGGGTTGACTCCCTCTGAACTCTGGCTCCTACTGAGCTGGAACTTGGTGGGGCCACTGGCCTCACCACTAATGGAGCCATCTGTTTCTCTTCATGATATGACTCATCAATGCCATACATCTGTATCTCCTTTGCATCCAGCAAAGTATCATGAGAACATTTTGGTCTCTCCTTGGTCGCTGCATCTTTTCTGGGTAGGCCCTTCTGGCTCTACAGACTCTTCCCGATGATATAAAGAGTGATCGATTGAACTAGAGGGATTTGTACGGTCATCTTCGGAGCCTTCTGCTCCTAACAATTGATCTCCATATGAGATACTCTGCATCCGCAAAAGTACCCTTCTTGCCAGAAGGTTCTAACTTCGTCCTCGTTCCTTCGTGACATGGTTGTGTACGATCGTGTACACAACTCTATGTTTGGATAGTCTGCTTCATGTTGCCTCCTGCAATCGTCATTATAGCTCCCTCTCAAAGCTATCACTTGTGACCTGCCCGAAACAAGAGCAATAACATGGGAAAAAACAATAGACAAGAATAACATTCTTATAATAATAAAACAAGATTGAGAATAATCATCACAATAGCTTCTTCTCAGAGCTATCACTTGTGACCTTCTTTGAACATGAATCAATACAATAATAAGAATAACACTTTTCAACACTCTTTCACTGTTGTGACCAATCATTCTTCTATGGTAACCTGCCTGGAATAAGAACAAAAGACAACAACACTTCCTAGAAGAGATCAATTTCATTTTGCAAACAAGTGCATCATTAATATGGACCAATGAGCATTTACTGATATGCAAATCATACCAATAATATTCAAGTGTTATTAAACATTTGATACCAATAGCAATAATAGAACTCTAAAGACTGCTATTCTAATTACAATACTTACTTAAGCTGCAACAATATAAAATATCAAACCTGATATGCAAACTTGGACTCTTGCTGCTGTTGACCTATTTGAGTTGTTCTCTAGTGTAGGAGAATTGTCACTGCTGCCTTCAACTCTTGGGTTTCCTCTGAGAGCTCTAGATCTAAGATCCTTAATCAAGTCTGTCTAGATCCTCTTGGCCTTGACCTTATTCTTCCCGAACTTTGTTTTGGCGTCTTCTTCTTCTGGTTCTGGAAGTATCTGCTTGACATGATCCAATATTTCATTCTCTTCTAGAATGCTTCCAGGATTTGAAGTTATCTGCTCCATCCAATCTATCTTCAACTCTCATGCTGGTTGACATTTTCATTGGTAGAAACCCTAGCACTGGAAGAACTCCCAATTTTCCAAACTTCGCCAAACTGCAGTCTAAGGGTTTCAGGGGGTGCGCTAGGGTAGGGCGCACTGCTCTATGTAAAGAAAAATCCCAACGACTTTGGGGTTAGTGCTCAACGAGCTTGACGAGGTTGGGCCCATAACCTGTTAGTGTTTCTTTACTTATAGAGTAGTAGTGTTCTTTTACTTCATTACCATTAACTTGTTTATCATATACTGAGCAATATCACCATAAACAGAGACAAAAGAACACAAGAGAATTATCTTGGGAAAACCCCAAATGGGGAAAAAACCCAACAACCTTTCTTAGATAGATTCCGTTCAGAAAGCAAGTCCAAAACAGATAAGCCCTAGCTCAAAGGCTAGTACAACCAGAAACACCACCACAATTGCAACAATAGCTCTATACTAAGATGGTGCACCTCCTTAAGGAGTAGCTCATAAGAGAGAGAGTACCAAAAGATTGAACAAGAATGAATTGAACAACTGCAACCACCGTGTCACCTTCTCCAAACTTACGCCTTGCTTCTGGGTGGATGAGAGAGTGTGAGTGAGTGAACAAATGAGCCAAGACGTCCTCTATTTATAGTCTTCCTGGCCACTAGACTGGGCCAACTTCTTCTCTCGAAAGGTGCCACTTCATTATTCTAATTCTTTTGGGTCGACTTCTCTTTTGGGGTGTTTCAACCTCTGTCCAATGGATCTCTTGCTTCCAGAATCTTCTCCGCATCTAAGAAAGGTCATCTAGGAGGGATAGTTCCTCCTGTAGCTACCAAACATCAACAGATTCATCATGCTGGTTCATTCATAGGTGCATCCAAGGTTACATATTGATCAGATCTTGCCAAACATTGAGTTTCATCGTATTCAAAGAACTTGCTATTTTTAGCAGTTCTCCTATTTTCTAGGAGCCAGAGTTCCAAGGGCCGCATGACAGAGATAGATACATATCCTTGGTCCTTGCGAGGTCACAATGCTGATGAGTCTATTTTGGGCGACATGCAAGCAATTTCAACTTTCATGACTGTTAGAATATTAGGATAACTTGAAACAGCTGTCACTTTTTAATTTTAAACAAGACAACTCAAGATCTGAAGCATAGACAGCATATATGAATAGGTCTATATTAAACAGTGACAGTAGAAATAAATCTCAGATCTTAAAAGGG
>ML777943.1:1191418-1204142 GCA_009831015.1 Picea engelmannii | reverse complement strand
AAACAAGGCCCACAACAAATAACCAACAACCCCAAAGGTCCAAAACAATCAACCAAGGGCTTGACAAGGTGGCATTACTCATTCCTTCAAATCATATGGTGAACCTATTACTTTATCATCACTGCATACGGGACTTCATCCCTATTGTGGTTGTGTCCTTCTTCAAGGAAGGTCATGTACCATCAAGTTTTACACCAAGGTCAGAGACCAAGGATCAACCCATGCCCTAGGCATGGTTACCCTGGTTACAAACCAGGGGGCCCTGGTTACAAACCAGGGGCCCTAGACATATCTAGGGTCTTCAAATGCTTGGTCCTAGACCAAGACTTCCATGCTCCAGGCATGGTTACCCTGGTTACAAACCAGGGGCCCTGGTTACAAACCAGGGGCCCTAGACATATCTAGGGTCTTCAAATGCTTGGTCCTAGACCAAGACTTCCATGCTCCAGGCATGGTTACCCTGGTTACAAACCAGGGGCCTTGGTTACAAACCAGGGGCCCTGGTTACAAACCAGGGGCCCTAGACATATCTAGGGTCTTCAAATGCTTGGTCCTAGACCAAGACTCCCATGCCCCAGGCATGGTTACCCTGGTTACAAACCAGGGGCCGTGGTTACAAACCAGGGGCCCTAGACATATCTAGGGTCTTTAGATGCTTGGTCCTAGACCAAGACTCCCATGCCCCAGGCATGATTACCCTGGTTACAAACCAGGGGCCCTGGTTACAAACCAGGGGCCCTGGTTACAAACCAGGGGCCCTAGACATATCTAGGGTCTTTATCAATATTGATCCCAGATCACATACCCCAGGAGTGCACCGGGGGCCCTAGATCTTGTCTAGGGTCTTAGCCATCCTCCAGAAGAATGGCTCTCGCTGCTGCATGTAAATTTAACAATGACAATGCTATTTTTAGTAGTTAGGGTTTTAGGGCTTGCATGCTTGATTCTAAGCACATATCCAAGTTTCTTGCAACAAAACGAGTCTAATGAGAATGCTTGTAAAATTTCAGACCCCACCCAGTTTGAAGTTTCGCTGAGTTTTATCAGTGTTTAATGCCCAAAACCCAGTTTTATGACAGCCATAATTACTCAGCATATAAACAACATTTTCAGAACTGAAACATGAGGATTCTGAACAACATTTAATGCAAAAATAAAATATATCAGCAACACCACATTCAAAAAATAATTGCACAGAGATTTTTGGTCAAACTTGACCCTGGAAAAACCCACAAGGGAAAAACCAGTGAGAGAGGGAATTTTATTATTTTATGAGCTCAGAGAAATCTTCTGTTACATCAAAATATTCACAGCAAAATTACACAAACTTATCTCAGAATTTTTTTAGCAAATCTCCTTCAGAAAATCCCCAAACTGCAGCTCCTTGATTTATCTGCCAGAAATCCGTACTGTTGTACAATTGTCTCAGCATTAAATGCTGTACGTACTGTTCCTCGATTTTTGTGCCAGAAATCCGTACTGTTGTACGACTGTCTCAACATTAAATGCTGTAGAGACTCTCAAAATTCGTGCCCTCTTTTCTGAGTTTGTACGGATTTTACAACATTAAATACACTTAAAAATCTGTGCCACGTTGCCTTGAAGTGCATGCTATACCTTGCTATATGGACTGTCCTTTTCTTTAGTTGTATGGCCTCTCAAAATCTGTACCGTACGACATGTAGCTGGTTGTACCTTCTGCCTTGGAATCTGTGTTGTACCTTTGCCTTGGGATTCGTGCCAATGTTCAACAACCTGCTCCTTCTCAAGCTCAACCTCTCTCTCTTCTCCTGCTCTCCAAAACTCATGAACAAAATGCTTCAACTACTCTCAAAAGGGTGTGCCCTCCTTACCCTAATCAGCTCAATGACAAAGAAGGTGAAGGGTCATCTCATCCAACGGTTGAGATTAGATGAGATGAATGGTGGAGATTAAATCACTTAAGTCACCCACTTTCCCTAAGTCCAAAAAGTTGCTTTTTATTTACATCTCATAAATTAAATGACTAGGGTCCACTATAGGCACTTTTTCACCGCTTAGGTGCCTAGGTGATGAGAAACACTTGCTTAGGTACTTTTTAATTATTTTAACACTCCCTCTTACCGAGGAAAGTGTTACTCACCACTCGAAGCTTGTCCCTGAAGAATACAAACTTGCCTTTGCCCAAGGCTCTGGTGAGTATGTCCACAACATGCTCATCTGTAGATATGTATTGTAGCTCAACTGCTCCCCCTGAACATAATCTCAGATGAAGTGATATCGAATCTCAATGTGCTTAAACCTGTCGTGAAACTGGATTCTCAGAGAGTTTAATACAACTCTGGTTGTCACAGTAAATCATAGTGGGTCTAAACTGCACACCAAATAATCCCCACTAGCAACTTGCGAAGCCAAAGGGTCTCACAACTGGGTTGACTGGAAGCCATATACTCAACCTCTGTAGAACTCAAAGCCACTGACTTTTGCTTCCGACTGAACCAAGTCACCACTGTTGAGCCCAATCCGAAACAACATCCAGAAGTACTCTTCCTGTCATTGACACATCCTTCCCAATCTGAATCTGTATAGACCACCAATCGAACTCTATCCCCTCTTAGATAGTCCAGGCCATAATCCACTGTACCACAAAGATAGATGAGCACATGTTTTGCTGCCACCCAATGCACTCTCCTAGCCTCCACCATGAACTGACTAAGAGTATTGAGAACAAAACAAATATCTGGTCTGGTGTTGACCAAATACATCAATGAACCGATCAACTGACAATATAAAGTGGAATCAACCAACTGTGACTCAAAAGCATGAAGCTTCTTCCAGTTAGTAATCATGGGTGTGGTCATGGGCCTACAATCCTCCATATGGAATCTCCTCAGAATGTCACAAGCATACTTTCCCTGTCCCAGGAAGATGTGTCCAGGCTCTTGCCAAACCTCCAATCCCCAAAAATAATGCATCAGTCCAATATCTGTCATCTTGAACTTTGAAGCAAGGCTCTCCTTGCAACTAGTAATGAGTCTCTTAGCCCCTGTACTGAAAAGATCATCAACATATAGCAAGAGTATGAGAGGATCCTCTCCAACCACAGGTTGGGATCCGCCTCACTCTTCTCAAAGCCCAACTGCTGCAAGTAGGCATCAATCCTAGAATACCAAACTCTAGGAGCTTGCTTCAGCCCATATAATGCCTTCTTTAGTCTGCACACATGAGACTCTCTCCCATGCACCTCAAAGCCCAATTGCTGTTCAATGTACACCTCCTCCTAGATAAGACCATTCAAAAATGCGGTCTTCACATCCATATGATGGATCTTCCAACCCATCTCCGTTGCAATAGAGATCACTGCCCTGATCAAGGTATATCTAGCAACCAGAGCGAAGGTCTCATCATAGTCAACTCCCTCAACCTGTGAGAACCCCCGAGCCACAAAACAAGCTTTGTACTTCTCAACGCTGCCATCTGCAGCATACTTGAGTTTGTAGAGCCACCTGGAAGTCACCATTGACTTCCCCTCAGGTCTAGGAACAATCTCCCAAACATCATTCTTCATGATGAAACTGTACTCTTCCATCATGGCATCTCTCCAAACCTGTCTGCCAACAACCTCCTCAAAAGTGGAAGGTTCAGACTCCCTAATGCTGCCCACCATCGCAATGTAGCTGCAAAATCTCTCAGGGGGTTTACTCTCCCTCATAGCCTGCCCGATATTCCCCACTGAACCTTGTGCCTTCCTCAAAGTGTCCTGAAGCCACTTGGGCTTCCTCCTCTTTGAAGTAGTGTCCTGTGGAAGGGACTCTCCCTGCTCAACCCCATCACCTGAAGACTGTGAACCTGAAGTAGAATCTGGAGAACTCGATCTTGAAACCTGTGGACCAGTAACCTGTGATCCTGACATCTGTGGCCCTGTAACCTGTGGACTAGTCGTCACCGATGCTGGTGGTCCTGAACTCTGTGTCACTGAAGTCTGCTGTGGACTCACCTGAATCTGAGGTGATGACTGCTCACCCCTCTCAGTCCCTTGTGAATTCCTAAAGGCTCCATCCTCCTCAAATCTCACATCCCTTCTCAAAACTGTCTTCCTCAAGCAAGGGATGTATATGTGGAAAGTCTTTGAAGTCTCGCTATACCCAACAAAAATCCCCTTCTCTGCTGTGGGTTCTAGCTTTGTCCTCTTCTCAGAAGGGACATGTGAATATGTAAGGCACCCAAAAATCCTAAAGTGCCCAACATCAGGCTTCTTCCCAGAGAAAGCCTCCTCAGGAGTCTTGTCCCCCAATGCTCTGTGTGGACTCTTGTTTTGCAGATAGATTGCAGTATAACATGCCTCGACCCAAAGAAAAAGTGGCAACCCCTGATCATGCAACATGGCTCTCGCAACCCCAACTATGGCCTTGTTCTTCCTCTCAACAACCCCATTTTGCTATGGGTTGTAAGGAACAATCAACTCCCTCCTGATGCCCTCTCCTACACAGAAGTCATTAAACTCCTTGGAGGTATACTCACCCCCATTGTCTGTCCTCAGTACTCTGATTTTTGTCCCAGTCTGGTTCTCCACAAGAGCTTTAAACTCTTAGAACCGATTGAAAACCTATCGTTTGGTCTTCATGAAGAAAATCGAAGACTTTCGAGAGAAGTCATCAATGATATGACATAGTATAAACAACCACTCAAAGATGCAGAAGACATAGGACCACATACGTTGAAATATCCCTGATCTCGTTGATCAAGATATTTGCTACTGATCTATTGTTCTGTCTTGCAGATCTGATACATTGGGGGTTTCTGGATGCGTTTCAGTTGTATGTTTGAGATCTTGACGGTTATTGCATGTGCATGTGGGTTATTGCATGTGCATGTTGGTTATTGCATGTGCATGTTGCATATTTATGGTTTTAACAACATATAAAGGACGCATGCAGAAGTAAAGAACATCAACTACCCAATATCATGTATTATACGGTTCTAGCATGGAAATAAAATAGCCTACTGGAAATATAGAATATAAACGTCAGCTAGATCTCATGGATCATCACTGGAATACAAGCAAATAACATAAAAATACCTGTGATTAGAAGATGATAGCAGATCTGATGCATGCACGGATAGATCGACAAAATATGCGATTCTGGAGAAGTACGATAACTGCTACCAGCTGGAAAACTCGTCCGGAAGAATGGATCGTCAGAATGCCATGGAAACTGCTCCAATAGAAGTGCCTTGGCCTCTAGACTGAAATGGTTGAGTGCCGGATCTCGGATCTGGTCTCTGAGGCACTGGATCTGGACCCCCTGGGGGGTTTGCGCACCTCCTAGGACACTGGATGCGCCCCAAAGGATTCCACCAACGGAATCTGATGCTATATGGCTCAAAACGATTGTCTCGCCAAATGCGGAACTGGGTCGGAAGGAATTGCTCAGATCTGCTCTGATACTCTGCATGCAACCCCAAATGCCTGTCCGGAAGAGCTGCGCCCTAAATGGCCGGATGAGGCGATATGCAAGATTCCATCGTCAGAATCCGATGATAGATGTCTCAATAGAAGCGCCCTGGCTGGATCTCAAATGGGTTGGAAGGAAACTGCAATCTGGACTCGGATTTCGTGCAGCTCTCCAAACCCTCAAACTGACTTGCGCCCTCACTGGCTGAGCTGCACACTTTGATATGGATACTCCTGAAAAGTACGGTGAAATACCTGGATGGTATCTCCGATGGGCTAGGGTGTGTCTCTCAACATCGAAACCGATCAATGGTGGTTGTTTCCTCTAGAAATCCACAAAACAGTATGGTTGGCTCTCTTCCTCCTCTGGGAACTCTCAACATCAAATCATAACAATACATAATGAATTAGGTTGCTTTACCCTTCCTTTATAGCTTCTTGAAACCCTAATTCGTTGTTGACCTTTTCCCTCCAAGTGACTTACTTTATTTTATTATTCCTTGATTAAATCACTTAATTAATTAATTAATTAACCATTTTGCCTCTAAAAAGTGATTTATCCATCTTGATGGTTTCTCCGGCCACTGAAAGTCACTTCTCATCATCTTATCTTGTAATGCTCTTCCTCCCGATTCCGATGAGCTATTACACTAAGAGGTTTCTCCAAGTAATATGCCCATTATGACCTTCTTAGTGAATTTAATTAAGATATGACCCATAAAATCTCAAAATTACGGAAATCGTCGGAATGCAACGAAACCAAAGCCCAGTTGTGCGGAATGGATCCTGATGATGAACGATACAAGTCGGGCCCAAATAAACCCCTCAATATCTTCCGAATTTTTCTGTCACCCCTATCTGGCTACTCGAGTAGGCATAACACACTGAAATGTTGTAATGTTATAATGTCCCAAAATGGGGACATTACATACGTCATAATGAATCGGATCAAGTATACCTGTTGCTCTGTTGTCACTTCTTGGAAAAGCAGTCTTGGTGTACTTTCCCAAAGCACACCCCTTGCACAACTCCTGGTGCTCTGTATTGAACTCTGGCACTCTGGTCACAATCTCCCTTAGTATCCTTAGAGCCCCATGATGCAAATGGGCCATCCTCCTATGCCATAGCTCACAAAGATCACTGCTGCCGGTAGTATGAAATAATGCACTAGTTGGCTAAAACATGAGCTTGTACAACTTCTCATGTCGAATCCCAATCACTTTGGCCGAAGTGATACTGGACCCCTTGGGAAATAGGGGCACCTGTGTATCATGGAACAACACCTCATAACCCCTCTCCTCAATAGTAGAAACTGAAATCAAGTTCTTCAAGCCAGGAACATATAGGACATCTCTCAACAACATGGGAGGTAGAGACTCTCTCTGAAATGATATTGCCCCACTATCAACTGCCTTGACCACTCGGTCATCTCCAAGCACTACCTCAAGATCACCAATCTGTGTAAGATCTGTCAAATGCTCTCGAACACCTGTCATATGGAGGGAGGCACCTCTGTCAATATACCACACACTGGAATGAGTGGCCCTAGTGGAAAGACATGCCACTAAGGAAAACTCCTTATCGAACTTGGCGGAAAACTCGTCCACCTCTGCTGAAGCTGCTATCTGCTTCTTCTTCTTATTAGGACACTGTCTTGCATAGTGCCCAAACTTGTGACATGCAAAGCACATGACTTTGCTCATGTCCTTCTTGCCTTCACTCTTTGGTTTGTTTCCTCCCTTAGGACCCTTTTTGAATTTCTTCTTGCTGTTGGCAGCAAGAGCCACATTCTCCTCATCATGACTAGTAGATGAACTGCCATGCACATAACCTCTCCGGGTCTCCTCTTGAACAAAGTCATCACAAAGACGTTCCCACTTGGGAAGATTCTCCCTAGCCACAATGCCCTCAACAAAAACAACCCATTGTTTGGTCACCCCATTCAATGCTGTCCTCACAAGTTCACTGTCAGCAATGGCTTCCCCAACATCTCCAAGTTCATCTCACCTGTGTCAACTTGGTAAGATATGTGACTACATTTTCAGCGTTGGTCATTTTAATGCTTTTCAGTTTCTCTCTCAAAACCATTTTCCGGTTCTCATTTGTACTTTGATACAACTTCGTCAAGGACTCCCACATCTCATAGGCATTTGTCTTCCCTGTCACATGATGAATCAAATGGTCCTTGATGGCATCAAGGATGATTCTTTTAGCCTTGATACTCTTCTTGGTGTAGGCTACTAGAAGAGTAGGATCTGTGGGTACATTCACTGGGTTTGCTGTGGATTTCTCGACAATGTCCCATAACTCACTTTCTTGCAACAACAAGATCATTCTCTCCTTCCAAGCACCAAAATTTACTGCCCCATCAAGTCTGTACTCAACCCTTAAACTGGTAGCCATTGACTTTTCTGTCTTGCTGATATAAATCTGCCTTTTCTTTAACTCAACTCTAATACCATGTAAAATTTCAGACCCCACCCAGTTTCAAGTCTCGTTGATTTTTATCAGTGTTTAATGCCCAAAACCCAATTTTATGACAGCCATAAATACTCAGCATATAAACAACATTTTCAGAACTGAAACATGAGGATTCTGAACAACATTTAATGCAGAAATAAAATATATCAGCAGCACTACATTCAAAAAATAATTGCATAGAAATTTTTGGTCAAACTTGACCCTGGAAAAACCCACAAGGGGAAAACTAGTGAGAGAGGGAATTTTATTATTTTCTGAGCTCAGAGAAATCTTCTGTTACAACAAAATATTCACAACAAAATTACACAAACTTATCTCAGAAATTTTGAGCAAATCTCCTTCAAAAAATCCCCAAACTGCAGCTCCTTGATTTTTGTGCCAGAAACCCGTACTGTTGTACGAATGTCTCAGCATTAAATGCTGTACAAACCATTCCTCAATTTCTGTGCCAGAAATCCGTATTGTTGTACGACTGTCTCAGCATTAAATGTTGTACGAATTGTCTCGAAATTTGTGCCCTCTTTTCTAAGTTTGTTGTATGGATTTTACAGTATTAAATACACTTCGTATTCTATGCCACAGTGCCTTGAAGTGCATGTTGTACCTTGCTGTACGACCTCTCAAAATCTGTACCGTATGACCTGTAGCTGGCTGTACCTTTTGCCTTGGAATCCATGCTGTACCTTTGCCTTGGGATTCGTGCCAATGTTTAGCAGCGTCCTCCTTCTCAAGCTCGACCTCTCTCTATTCTCTTGCTCTCCAAAACTCATGAAGAAAATGCTTCAACTACCCTCAAAGGGTGCGCCCTCCTTACCCTAATCAACTCAATGACAAAGAAGGTGAAGGGTCATCTCATCCAACGGTTGAGATTAGATGAGATGAATGGTGGAGTTTAAATCACTTAAGTCACCCACTTTCCCTAAGTCCAAAAAGTCGCTTTTAATTTACATCTCATAAATTAAATGACTAGGGTCCACTTTAGGCACTTTCTCACCCCTTAGGCGCGTAGGTGATGAGAAACACTTGCCTAGGTACTTTTTAATTATTTTAACAATGTTTTCATTGACATGTGAGACATTGCTATTTTTAGTATTATGTATTTTTAGATGTGCTATATTTAGTAGGTGTCCCATAACAATGCTCTTAATATTTCAAATTTCCTTTTATTTGGAGTTGAACTACTATTTTTGGCATGTCCATTTTTAGTAGGTCTATAATTGGTAGGTGTAGTGTCATGGTTCCCATGTATACTGGTGGCGTGGTTTCCAAGTTCTGGTTGGTGAAGGATGGTGATTTGAGTTCAAAGTTGAGCAAGTGGATATATCCTCTCAGTGCGACGCATGGTAGTTATTTAGAGGCTTTCCATTTTAGTATGACGTCTTGCTAATTTTACCATATGCTGAAACCCTAGATGTTGAAATCCTAGGCGTTTTGTTACTATCTAATTGTAATGTCCCCATTTTTGGATTCCCCTGCCTTACAATTGGAGGCAACCTTAAGGGTTTGTGTCAGCCTGGCCAGAGGGGTAAATGGAAGTGAACAGTGGGCTCGGGAAAATTAGAGGAGTTATATGAGGCCCAATCTAGTCCATTCACCTTATTTCATCATTGGGATCACTTCTACATAGTTTGTTCTTGGTTCCATGGCATTCCGAGGATTCCTGTAAATTAAGGGTATTATTGAGTATAAATTAATTAAATGCACTAAAAGAGTTGTTTGGGTCATATTGTTAGAGGGAACACCTTCTTGTAATAGCTTGTTGGAATTGGGACGAAAAGATCTAAAGGTTGGGATGTTGAGAAAGACACTTCCGGGGTCCAGGAATGACTTACAAGCCAAGTAATCACTTTCCGACATTAAAATGGGGGTTATAAAGTGATTTTTAATCTTTAAATGAAAATTAAAAAGGGAAATAAAGGTCATGTGGATTTGGTCAAAGGAGGAAAGTTCTAGAAGGGGTTCGGAGAAGTATAAAGGAAGGGTAGCACCTCACTTTTCTCATTACGATTTGATCTCTTGTTTTGGAGTGCTCTTTAAGCCAAGTTTTCGTTGGGGTTTTGGCAAAACCCTTCTACTGTTGGTTTGGTTTTGGTGGTGCAACATCCACCCTAGCTAGACAAGAGGGAGATTCATCTAGGATTTCCATTGGAGCTTCATTTCGTAGTGGAAGAATCATTCAGAATTCTCCATTGTGCTTCAGTGGGCTGAGTATTTCTTCATTTGGGCAGCTTGGTTTTTGCTTATAGTGGTCGATTTACTTGAGGAGGCCGAATCTATTTGATCAAGGGCGATTTTCTGTATTGGAGGCTGAATCTTGGCCTTGTGGGACCAATTTTGTGTGCTAGCTGAGATATTTTCTTTGGCTGGGTGAATTTCACTGTTGGAGGGACGAGTTACTTCATTGGGGACTGATTCTGGGGGTCGAGTTTGCTGGCAGAAGAGCCAAGTTCTGTTTGGGACAGCTTCATCCTCCTTGAAGGGCCGATTTTCTCTTGTTGGGGATGAGATATATGCTTGCTGGACCGATTTCTATGTGTGTGGGGGACCAAATATCTCTGTGGCTGTGTTTGGATGCTGTGAGGGACGAGATCTGATTTTCTGGGCTGAGTTTGTGCCGTGGGGAGACCGTGGTCATCACCTACAGGCCTGTTCTATTATTTATGATTCTGCTGTACATGTATTTCATCTACAGGCAGTATATATCAGTCATTATCCAGGTTAGAACTGATCATAATCTTATTTCCTTGCTGCTGTAGCTTTGGGCTGAGTTTGGCCATTGTATAAGCCTGTTGTTACGCTTTTTATTGCAATAAAATAATTGTTGGGCAAAAAAGATTGGTGTACCATTTCACAGTGAAATCAGAAATACACACAAACTATTTGGTTAAATGCTTGCATACAAACTGTTCGAAGAAATGCCTAAACTACCAAACTAAGAAGAGTTGGAAAAAAATCAGATAGGGTTTTACACTAAACCTAGCTCGACCTCCTTGTGGATAATTGGCATCCTTACTAATTTTATCAAGTCTAGAACCCTAACTCGAATTGCTGTTCATGGTTGGTGTTGCCGCCTTATATACACCTGGGAGATGTGGAAGAAATCTTCAATCCACTCGGTGTGTTCTTGGGGGCAAGTGAGAGTTAAGTTGCTGTCACCTAATCCTCAACTCCTCCATCTAGGCCAACTTCTAGCGAAGCCAAGGGGGGTAGTCCCTAACAAATATACTAAGGCTTGAAACTAATCTAAGTACAAGAATCGAATCTAGGAGTTTTAACTTTCATTAACCAACATAAAGCAAAAACATACACAGATCATTTATTCACCACAAGATACATAAAACATATACTTGCATAAAAGGATACTTGAGACACAATGTTAGATGCAAGTAAAATCAAATTTGCTTCAAAGTAAAGACTGAAATAAAAGTGTGAAGCAGATGGCTTTGTAAATGTGTAAATGAGACCAGTGCCTTAAAAGTATTCGTGGGCAATGTAGATTGTGTGTTTTATTAAGGTTTATTGATGGTAGGTTAATGAGATAAATTTTAATGCATGAAAAATAAGTGTTTGTCTAAACTAGATTTGGCCCTTAAGAAAAGGTCCCTAAAGTTGGAGATTGGGATCGCTGCTTGTGGTTGTACTATTGTAATACTTCTATTTGGAATAAAGAGACTTTGGAGGTCAAGAATGTGTGTTATACATGTGTGTGGATGCTTGATGTCATTTGTGCTTAATCTATGAGGTAATATTTGCCTAATTTCTTGCTTTAAGTTTGTTGATTTGGCCTTTGAAAGGGTGCTATCATCCAGTAGGATAGGATTTTATCTAGCTTTGCTGTTAAATTCTATTGTTCATTTATATTTAGAGATTTTGATTTGTATACATGTTTCGGTTAACTATTATACTTTTCAAGACTCTTTTGTAGGTGACACCAATTTTCTTTAACAAGTTTTGTTGCAAGATTTTAAAGTTTACTGGTTCTCATAGCTTGGAGTGGTGATGAAACTTGCTTGTCTCTTCACAACTTCAAGGATCTAAAGACTTAGTCCCTCCTTAACTCATCTAAAGACTCCAAGTATGTACTTTCAAGTTTCATCTAATGCTTAGATCTAGCATAGGAAAAGTCTCCTTTTAGCATGCTTTTCTTTCAAATTTTTAAGAAGTTAAAGGGTAGTTCTTTTCTTAAAGCTTTCACTTTCATATTTGACAAATTATGTGCTTTTACATTGCTGTTTTAAAACAACAAACAAAGACCCTAAGGAGACAAGATCTTTAGCTTGCTCTTCTTAGTTCATTTTTGCTCAATTTACACTAGTTTTACTCAGTGTTGATTAAGTCGGCGATTTTTCGCGACTTTTTCAAAAAATCGCGACTTTTACCACTGGTCGATTTTTGAATCCGAAAAAGTCGCGATTTTTACCATTTTGAAAAAATCGCGACTTTTACCCTAAAAGTCGTGGTTCGATCGAAAAAGTCGTCGGACGTCTTAACCCGCGGGCATAAGGTCGAGTTTTCAGTTTTTTTTGGTCATTTCTAAATCTTTGCTTGTGGAGAAGGAAGGAGAAGCGTTTGTGGTCTTCCTCAATCACTGTGGAGGCAACTTAACAACCATCATCATCACCATCAAGGATTTCTAAGTGGAGCAAGGGTTCAATTTCATTTGCCAACTGGTGTTGAATCTTCCATTCATATGTATGTATCTAAATCCCTCAATGTTAATGTTTATTTTCCATAGATTTTTGCAAGTTTGCTTGCCTCTTTGCTTGCCTACGTTTTTTTTTTTTTTTTGGTCATTTTGCCATGATTTTC
>ML777943.1:1174868-1189128 GCA_009831015.1 Picea engelmannii | reverse complement strand
ATGCCATTTCCTTGGACAATATTGATGTATTGTCTAAGAGGAGGGTGGAGTCTGAGATGCCTACCATGGAGGAGGCACCTGCATGGATAGATGAGGAACCTGAACAACAACAGGCCTTGGAGGAGCAACAGGGAGAGGAGGAGTGGGAGGAGGAGCAGGAGTGGCCTGAAGACATCATGGAGGGTGATGTGCAATCATCAGCACAACCTTCTACACTTATTGATGCATCTACTCCTGTAGACACCAGTGGCCATCCACTATCAGATGCGGGGCCTTCTACTGTCAGGGGCAGGCCTGCCAAACAACCCCTTATATTTTCTCGTAAAAGGGGGAGACATTGATATTAGATAGCTAGTTAGTTGCTAGTTTTGTTTCATTTGTCATTGACTCATTATATATCAGACATCTACAGACTCCATCATGATGATGAATCATGAGATACATTTTATAATTATATATGTGATGTCATTTTGATGTATAACTTTTTATTTGGCATCCACTAGTGACTACATATATATCAATGATTTCTCCATATTTATGTGCCAATGTGTTTATCTGATGTTGTTGTTGCTTTATATGTTTAAAATTTTGAAAAAAACGAATATATTTTGTATTTTTTAATGTTTGTCGTGGTTTTCCGATTTTTTGCCGACTTTTGCCGAAACGATTTTTTCCGGACCCTCACCGACTTTTTTACCGATGCCGACTTAATCAACACTGGTTTTACTTAGTCAACTTTGGGGCTTTCCTACTAATAACCAAAGACACTTCCAAAGTGTTTTTGACCATATTTTGTCATTGTTTGCTTGTTGTTTTGTGTAGGTTTGCAAACAAATAAGAGAAAATTTTGTCCATTTTGGGCGGATTTGGAGCATCCGGGACCCCCGGGGGCACTCATTTCTTCAATAAATACTTGTAAAACATTGTAAAGACTCGTGACCCCCTTAATGAATGGTCACAAGTCACTCCAATAAA
Source organism: Picea engelmannii (assembly GCA_009831015.1). Taxonomy (NCBI): domain Eukaryota; kingdom Viridiplantae; phylum Streptophyta; class Pinopsida; order Pinales; family Pinaceae; genus Picea; species Picea engelmannii. The sequence goes on along the minus strand of ML777943.1, from coordinate 1,188,153 downwards.
GAGTTGTGTAGTTTCTTTAATAAAATCAGTGGGGCTACAAGCTGCCACTCTTCATCCCCCCTAGGGGAATGATGTTTTTGGTGATTGTCTCAATTTTGCAATTTTAACTTAGATTCAATTTTCACAACTAAGGATAAGCTAAAGTTAATCTTTATATTCATCACAAAGCACTACGATCTCACATAAACAATAAAGTTAAAATAAATCACAATCTAGATTAGATTTCAATTTTGTAAAAGTAGAATACTAATTGCTAGTTAGCTTTCTTTTATGCAATTTCAAAGTTGGAAATAAACAGTCTCCTCAGCTCCTCGCAAGAGGTTGGTCAGTGAAGACTTTAGTAATTAAAAAACATTTCCCTTTCACTACTTTGCTTTATTGTTTAAAATAAACAACTCCCCTCAGTTCCCAGTGCGGTTCCTGACCCTTCCAGTTGCGAGCTTGTCTCGATCTTCTGGGAGTAAGTTTCATACACGTTGGGCTGGTCAGTGGTGATAGACTAATTAGGGAAATCCTAAAGAGAACTTTGCTTTAGTGGAAATGTAAGAGAGTCTGTGTAAGATATCTAGCGGGAACTTTGAGATCTAGGTTCTCCCTGTCGGATCTCTCACATTCTCTTGAGCTTGTGTGCACAATCAGAGGGATCTCCCTATTGGATATTCGACAAGCTCAGCCTCCACTTTAGGGACTTTTTCTGAAGGGCCAAATCTAGTTTAGACAAACACTTTATTTTCCATGCATTAAAATTTATCTCATTAACCTACCATCAATAAACCTTAATAAAAAACACAATCTACATTGCCCACGATACCTTTAAGGCACTGTCTCATTTACACATTTGCAAAGCCATATGCTTCACATCTTTTATTTCATTCTTTTACTTTTAAGCAATTTGATTTTACTTGCATCTAACATTGTGTCTCAAGTATCCTTTTTATGCAAGTATATGTTTTATGTATCTTGTGGTGAATAATTGATCTGTGTATGTTTTGCTTTATGTTGGTTAATGAAAGTTAAAACTCCTAGATTCAATTCTTGTACTTAGATTAGTTTCAAGCCTTAGTATATTTGTTAGGGACTACCCCCCTTGGCTTCGCTAGGAGTTGGCCTAGACGAAGGAGTTGAGGATTAGGTGACAACACCTTAACTCTCACTTGCCTCCAAGGACACATAGAGTGGATTGAAGATTTCTTCCACGTCTCCCAGGTGTGTATAAGGTGACAACAATTGGCATGTGTGATAGTATCAAACCCCCAATTGATCTCCTTTTTCATAATTAGCATGTTGATATTTATAGAACCCTAGCTTCATGATAAATCTGTGGAGGTTATTTTTAGAGGTTTCCTTTTAATGTAACTCGTCTTCTTCTCATGAATGTATGCGAGCAAGCATGCAACCTCATTCTTTAAGGAATTTTTCTGTCTAGGCATGCCTTATTCATCACAAGGAGAAATCGGTGGCATAAACTGAATTGCAGCGCATTAATTAGGGTATTTTCAGCGGTTATCTGGTGGTTACAGCTAGTAAACAGTACATTACTTGGAAGAGGATTGCTGTGATGAATCTTTTACAGCAGTCTATTACAGGAAACACTGCTTAATTGAGTAGGTCTTATCATTGGAACGGGTAAACAACATTGTTACACAGGAATCAGCGCTGGAGTGAGGTATATTCAACAGGTTTTGTCCCTAGGAGTTGGCAAACAGCAGTCACGTCTCACAGTTAAAATCCCATAAACAGTAAATCTCCTGTGTAGTTGCAGTTTGTGTATATTTCCAGCAGCGGGTTAGGAGTATTCTTAGCAGCCAGTGTTATTTTGGAGAAAAGAACATGCAGATCAGCTTGTTCAGACATGTGAGTAGTCATGCATGCTAGCACAGTGAGTTAATGGTGTTCAGATGCTTTGGAAGAGGTCTGTGCATGCTCAAAATTAGCAAACACTGATATTTTTACCACAGAACAGCCTTTTAAGCAGGAAATTATTTACAGTTAACATGCCATGCAGGAGTTATCAGTGCCAGTTGATCCTTTCGCCCTCGTGCACAGCTAGGACATAATACTTCTGATTTCTTTCTTTGGTTTCTACATGAGCAGAGTTGAGATGACTTTTTGAGGGTTAGGCAATTTGTTTTGAGCGATTACAGCAGAAGTTTTCATCGGTCTCCCATCTAGAATCCGACAAATTACTTCCACTGCTGCATGCTACAGAACTTATGCGGCTTGTAATATGTTGATCATTATGGTTTTATTTAGTCTCTGGATTAATATATTGCGTGGGTTTGACTATGCCGTGTTATTAGCTCTTTGAATCTCTTGGTTGATTATATGTTCCATTGTATTGCAGTGGTTTGGGCTTGTTTTCCATGCACTTTGAATCTCTTGGTTGATTATTTGTGATGTTGTATTGCAGTGGTTTTGGCTTGCTTTCCATGCACGCACTTTGATTTCTTGTTTCACTTAAGGTGCACTTTCATTTCACTTCACTCATAACTGCTGTAATTGGTTTAAGGAATCTGATCTCAACCGTCATAATTATAATTGAGAATTTATCCTTGTTCTTGAGTACTTCCAGGCATCTCAAGGACAAGTTTTAGTATGCTGATTTAATTGGATTGTTACGCAGATTTATTCATTTGATAATAGCTTACACTAGTTTTAGGGACACCCCTCTGAGACTGGAAAACCACCATTTCAAACAGAGAGACAATTAACGGTGACAGGGTTGGTTGTCTAGTGTTGTTACATAGGTTTGTTGGCGTAGATTCACATGATAAAACTCACCCAAGAAAAGTGGTGGCCATGGTGCCATAAATGTGACTGTGAATCAGTTCAAGGGGCTCGGAAGCACGCATTAATTTGTCCATTGGAAAGGACTGTCTATGATGTTTTCCCATCACACAACCCTTGTAGACACCACTAGCAGGGCTGATCTATAGAAGGCCGTCAACAAGCAAATATGACTTGTGTCTCAAGGATACATAATTCATATGACTCAGACGATAAGCCATAACATATTGTCATCATCAACATTGGTGACCATTGTAATGAATTTGTTCTGAGCTGGAGGTGAAGAACTCTTTCCCATCTTGTACATATGTTTAGTTTCATTGCAAGGTCCAGAGGCAACTTCTTTGAATGCGTCATATCCTTGACAACCCATCTGTCCGGTGAAAATTTCTACTTTTTTGTTGGTGTTTGTATGTGATGTGATAGATAAATAGAAGATTATGTCCAACCCCAGGAACTTGGAGAATTCGATGATGAATCCCTTGATGATTTGAAGAGGAAAGTGGTGATCCCACTAGTTTATGTAATGGAAAACATGGCAACCAAGAGGATGATGATATGGGCACTCGTTTTGTGGTTGGGAGACATAGATGGGATATAGATCACTGGTTTATTAATGGATATCCCATCTATGACATGGATAGTGAGAGCTTGCTGAAGAAAAATATGAATTTGCATTTTCCATTTTCAATCAGCATTGGGAACCATTTCATGGTGCATGAAGAGAACATTGTAGATCCTATTTCTTTGATCATGGATAGTCAAAAGGTATTGAGGTAGGTGGTGCATTTTCTATTATTGATAAACATGTGTTCTCATCAATGCGGTCACATCCGTGTCATCACATTACACATGCAGAATTTTTCCAGCCATTGATATCTTCAGCTCGTACCTTTTATATGAACAAAAACTAGCAAGGGGATGTGTATTCAGGGCTGTAATATGTCTGGGACAACATGCACAATCTTGATGTGTTGCATCATTTTTCAGTGTTCCAAAAGAGGGTATGAAGTCATAAATCATGAACTGATTATTTTCCAAGCATGCATCATATGGAGGTTTGATATAGGGCAGTGAAGAGGGGCAACAGAATTTTTGCAGGTATATCTTGGAGTTGTATTCTAAACACTTGTTTATTGATGCTATTATAAGTGATCTATATTGCAACTAAGGGGGGAGGTGGTTGTGGTATGTATATTAGCCTTTAGAGAGGCATGTTGTAGTGCACATAGGTGATTCTTGGCTTGAAGACAAAATGCCATTTTCATATGACGAAGGTGATGATTATATCACCCCTATCTAACATTGGATAGAGAAAGCAATGTAGTGGCATGCACCAACATTGGTGTGATCTTGATGTTTTCTTCTGTCACCAGGAGCTCGTTTCAATCTTTAGCTATGTAATGACAATGATTCTAGCCTATTCTTGCAAGATGTTTGATGCAGCCTTGTTTTGGTTTGTTGCCAAACACAAGGGGAGATCTCATGTTATTGTTGAGATGATATGATGGCTTCATTATTTCTTTGATTTCACTTAGCAGTTGCATCTTCTTGTTGTAGAGTAGGGTAGGAAGAATAAGATTGATGTTCGCAGAGTTCATTTATGCTCTCTTTGGCATTTTGGGCTCATGCCTTATTTGTAGCATCCCTTGAGAATGGGTAGTTAGATGAACATTCTTAGGTCTTTTGTAATAAATTCGAATTGAAAACTTCTTGTAGCATGTGATGGGGATGTGAAGCTTTTGATCCATTCTATTATGGACAATGAGCCCTTTGATTCACCTTGCAGGTACATATTCGACAAAGATTCTAGAGTTCTCTTGCAGCCCACAAGGGAGTGCAGTCCTCATATGGAGCTAGATTGTTACCACCTAAAAATGCAAGTCTTAGTTCACATTTTCATGGGTTTTCTTCTCTTACCAACACAATAGAAGATCTTTGGAATTCAATAGTAGTTACAGGTTGTGGGGGGAGATTTAGAGGCCATGTACCTTGTTCTATCTCGTTCAAGAACGTTTTCATCATCCAAGGAAGAACAATGGTGTAGAGGGTGTATGGTTGGTTTGATGGGGGATTTTTTGGAGGCACATTTCACCATGAGATTCCATTCGGGCACTCTTGACACCTTTGAGACATGGTTACATGAMTTACATTACCTTTTGTTGCATCATTGATAGACAACCTTGTTGCTAGGTTGAAGCTATTGTCCAGGACCACGTGGATGGAGGATGTGAACAAGAAGCAAGCCCTAGAAGATGAACACCCTACCTTAGGACATGTCCAATGCATGATTTCTGGTGTGGTGAGGGTCCAACATTGCCCAAGGAGAAAACACTCTACCTTATGGTGCTCCAGAGCATGACATGTGGTAAGCAAAGGGGTTAATGAACATAATAAGTTGAATGCCCTCTTCAAGGAGGTGGCTAGGGCATTTTGAAGACAATAAGTGGTGAGAAATGATCGTAACGAGGGATCTTCCACATATTTGGAGGCATATTTCACCATTTGAGGTATTTAGGGGTAAGATTACATTGTTGAGATGTTTTCTACATATTCAAAGGCAAAATCTTTGCATGAGGACTCAGAAGATGCCATGTGGTATTGTTGACATGATCAAAACCTCAAAGGAAAGGGATTTGCTTATGAAGATGTCAAGTGGCATTATGGACCTGTTACCCCAAACCTAGGGGTAACTAAGGAGATCATGTCTCGAGCTCCACAAGTCTTAGACATGCAATGTCGAGAGCCAGACGATTTGAGCATGGCCCCAAAGGTCCCCTTTTTCTTTCCGCAGCAGAGCCCACATACCATCGACAACAATATCCATCACACCGGCCTGGTCCTGAAATGGCAATGAGTCTTGCTCCATGCGGTAATAAGTTCGGGTATCATGGTATGCATCTCTCCGATTTTTAAAACATTTAAACATGTTGCATTGAATCTTTCTGGATTTCATAACGTTTGCTTGAATTTATGCTCTTTTCCTTGTTCAAACCTGGGAGGGTCACATGGTGCCCTAGTAAGTTGGTTTCCCTTTAGGATAGGTTGTTACCTAGTGGATCTTTGAAGAGTCATCGCTCGTTCCCTCCATACTTATCGTTTTCCATCTTTATCCCCTTCATCTATCCACATTTTTGGGCATTAGGGAAGGCTCCACTTGGAAAGGGTTGTACCTTATCTCATGGGAAGAAGGGGCTAAAGGCCCAGGGGGCATGTAGCCGTCAAAAGTTAGGAGCTGAATTTAAACTTTCGAGATGCTTCGCCTAGGGATCCCCAAGAAAGCACTGAAATGCTTCTCAGCAAGAAAAGGGGACCCACATATCAATAAAACACTCAAGGCATTTGTTGGTGGATAGGAGGTCTCATCATGAGCCGGCCTATCATGACCATGAACATGTAGCAGTATGACACTACCACCCAACTGGTCACCAAGCTAGGGTAGTGGCTCTTGGTTGCATGGCTAAGAGAAAGGGGTTCTCATCACGAGCCAACCTTCGCATTTCTGTGAAATGTTTGTGGGTGACATTGCCACTAGCTGGTCACCAAGCCAGGGTAGTGGCCATCACTCTTTCCTTGCAGCATGAAGAAAGAAAGCTAAAAGAAGAAATCAAAGATAAAAAGAATAAATGACAATTAGTGGGCTTGGAAACATTTGCATCCATGACAAGGTGCAACTCACCCTCAACAAAGGCACTCATAGGTGAGTGTTACATTTCCCTGCTATCACATGCACCCCATGCCCAAAGGTTTTCCCCTTACCACCTCATACACTTGCATGATTTGGATCAAGCTCCATTGGGGAAACAACGTCGAATTAAGGGAGATTGGCCCAATAGGACACCCTGAGACCATTCCAAACCCTAGACTTGTTAAGTTGCATAACGTTTTGAGCATTTGTTTGGGTTTAGGGGGGTTTAATCCACATGTTTGGGTGTTTTAATTATTAGATGTGATTTACGTATTATAATGCCTGTGACTTATGGACCCCTGGAGGGCGTACTTGTTGTCTTTGCAAGACCTTGCCCGGTGAACATGTACATGGAGAGATGATTAGCTCGGACCTTCATGAGGGCTCAAAGCCCATTTTTTGGATGCCGAGACCCCAATCAGGGGGTAGGATGAAGATGAAGGGGTTCTGCCAAGAAGAAGAAGGACGTTGCCTTTGGAGGCATTTTGGTGGACCTAGACCCAGGTGGCTATGCCTTGACCACTTGAACGTTGGACTTTGGAGGCCTTGGACATCACCCATACAACCCTGGATATTTCTACATGCGGTGGTTGTAACCTTGGGGGTAATCCTGAGGTTATTGGCACGTGTGGGCAGGGTTTTGGCTTTTGGAGACCCAACGTTTCACTCCCTGAGCCCAAATTTCCATGACAGAGGTCCAACGTCACCCTTGAAGTGCATGACGTCACCCCTAGGAGGGTCTTTACATGCAAATTTATTTTATTTTGTAAGAAACTGGCTAGGTCGACCCTGATATTTTGACCTAAAATAATTAAAGGTCAAATTCTGGTATAAATAAACAGAAAGTGACATTCATTTTATCATAACTCATCACACAAGTGGTGGACTGAAATTTTCACCCTCTTTAAGGGTTATTGGCTGAAATAACTAGTGCGCATCTATTGGGGAAGCTTTATGGCGGTGTATCTTGGCATTTTTCATGGTGGAATGGTCTTCAACTAGGGTTTGACTTGATTATTCTTGGTGAAGTACGTAGAAAATCTGCATTTTATTCATGTAATGAATGTTTGTGGTAAAATTTGCTTGTTTCATGTCAAAGATTATGAAATTGCTTGTTTAAAACCCTAGGGGAGAAACATAAGTGCTTCTTTTTCCCTATAACTTTTTCTACTAGCTTGAATTTGCCCATTATACATTGTTTTGGAAGTGATTACTAGAGCCCTAAAGTGCTAGCTCTCTAGTAACTTCACTCTAATTACCAATCATTTTTCAAAAGGCTAAGAAAGGAAGGTACGCTAGGGCCTAGAAGTGCCTACTCTCTAGCAAAACCTCTCTTAAGACTTAGATGCTTGAGGCCTTGAAGTGCCAACACATCTTGCATGTACCTCTTTCCTTGGACAAGTATTATCATTGCTTTATTTCCCAAGTGATATTGTTGCTGTTATTGACTCCATAAGCCCCTAAAGGCACTGATTTCTATGCTCTTGTGGATGAATGAGATCAAAACAACTTTAAAACTCTCTTCCTTGAAGCTCCTACTAACCTGAACTAACTTGCTAACCTAGTCTAGAAATACTAATAGCTAATTTGTTGCTGTTGTAACCCCTGTTACAGCCATTATTTGCAGCCAATATCAGCATGCTAACTGTCTTATAAACTGCCCAGAATTTGTACTCGGCAAGCTATTATCAATTAATGCTAAAGTATATGTTCAAATTGCCTCAGCAAAGTACATTTCTGAAGCTTGTTTGTTGCTGTCATCATTATTAATTTGCTGGTGTTGCAGTCACTTTTGACAGCCTGTTAAACTCATTTGCTGATTGATAGATCACCCAGAATTTGTACTAGGCAAACCACAATCAATAAATGACAAAAGTGTTCATTAAATTGCCTTAGCAAGGTAGTTTTTTGGAAGTTGTTTGTTGTTGTCATAACTGTTAATTTACTGCTGTTACAAGTACATTTGACAGCCTTTTTTCAAAGTCATTACTTGACGTGTATTAATCTAGAAATTGTAAGTGGCAAAGGTACTATCATTGCAAAGTCCCTATATCTCATTATTTGTCATCATAAGTTGCAATTTCTGGATATATATATATATATATATATATATTGCTGCCGCCATACATTTATCATTTCATGCATATAATTGTTTGGCAGCAGACTTTTATATTGAAGTCATTGGTTGGAAGCATTGATATTATTGGTTACTATAGAGCGTTTGCTATTTCTTTGGTAAAGGGCAGGTATCATTCACCTTAAATTTCCCCATGACCCTTTAAACTGTACCAAGTGACTTCTTCCATTTGAGTGACCTAGAGAGAGGGTTGGGTTTTACGTGGTCTTATTACCCTTCGTCAACCAACTAGGTCCTGGGACGTCTCCTTTAGAGTGAGGTTCTCCTCCTCCTAAATAGAAAAGGGTATCCTGTTGGGGTGACAGTGACACGATTACCCTCCTGTTACGCCAATGTTGGCCTACTTGCCTTTTAGGCTTTGGGCAAGTATAGATTGTGCGACAACATTTTTGGTGCTCTTGCCAGGGAACACTGAGTTAATATTCCTCAACGACACTTTTTCGGTAAGTCTTTTACTCGAAGTCTTCACTTCACAGAGCTTACCTGACGACTCCACTGAGGGTGATTCCCTCACTCCCTTTGATAATCCTTAAGAGGTTATCTGGCAACTCCACTAACTTACTCTCTACTTCGTGATACTTTGAAGACATGGGATCATGGTGCCTTGGGAAAAAGTGTATCCGACTATTAATTTTGAAAGTTTTCAAGGATACCCGCATTATTTTGATATAAAATGGTTAAACAACTCTCCAAGATTTAGAGGCCTCCCAATTACTCACATTGTAGAATTCTTGAAGTATATAAGTGGGATAGAATTTGAAGGGGAGGATGTTCTGGTAAAATTGTTCATACTTTCCCTACCGTCTATTTTGCAAGATTGGATTAAGGGTTGTTGCAAAGATAAGGGTATATCATCTTTCGTAGACCTCATCAATAGGTTTATTGAGTTTGTGAAACCACAATGCCAGACATATGAAGATGCCCTTCAAAGTCTCGCAATAGCCCTAGAGGACGAAGGATTCACCACTGAGATTGTGGAAGATCTCATGGATGTGTACCATACTCAATACCAAGAACCCTCTCATATAGAAGGAGAGATTTATGAAGAAGGTTGTCAACCCCTTGAAAAGGAGCAAGATTTCTCCCATGATTCAACAGAATGCAGTAAAGGCTTGATTGAAGAAGTGAGTTATGAGGATGAAGGACTAGTATCTGCTCCTCCATTCGATGAAGCTCTCCAAGATCCTATCTCTCCTGCACAAGATTTTGAGAATGAGGTGAATCATTTTCCTTTCTAGGTTTTTGATGACACTTTGTTCTATGATTCAGAACGTGAAGAAGTAAAGGAACCCTTGGAAGAGCTAGGTCCTTCAGTCTCTGATGAAGGCGAAAAGATGATTAAAGAGACGAGTCTTAGGGATGATGTATTGGATGTTCTTCCATTTGATGAAGTCATCCAAGCCTTTGACGCTTCTGCACAACAAGAAGTGAACACGGTAAGTTATTTCCCTTTCCAATATTTTGATGATGCTTTATTTTATGATTTGGAAAGTGAAGAAGTATTAGAGGAGCCCTTAGATGCATTAATCCTTCATGTTATGATAAAGGTAGTGACATGATTGATAATATGGATGAGTTCATACATGTTGGAAGACGTAAGTGGGATGTGATTGGTTCTGATGAGGATGCCATTTATGATATGGAAGGATATCTTCGAATGTTTCCTTTACAACAATCATATGATGTTCCTAATAATTTTGACGTTTAGCAACAAGATGATGATGTAATTACAGAAGTTTTCCAAGCACCCAAGGATGACCTAGTGCAATGTTCTCCTGATGATTTTCGGTCATACCTTGAGGATTTTGATGAGTATTCCTTTGAGCACTTGGATTTATTCTTTGAAGAAGATTATCAACCGCCGTTGTGCTCAAATTTTGATAAAGGTGAGGACATTGCTTTCCTGAAGTAGGATACTTGTGACAAGGTTGTCCTGCTCCCTCCGATTGCTTTACCTTGTTATGTCACTAAGGATTCTGTTGGGGAGCATGTCTCTTGTTTCAAGTTTTCTTTAGGGAAAAAATTTCCGTTAGAATTCAAGGGGAGGTTGAATGCTTTAAGAAGTTTTTATCTCAATCTTTCAACTTTCCCCTGAGAAGTTGTTAGTTGCCCTCTAAGTTCTTGTTAATCCCTTCTTAGGTCCCAGGGAGTGATGACGTCCAAGGTAGTCAACCCTCAGACTCTTTGAGCCAACCCTTTGAGTCCTTTACCTCTCATGATTGAGATGGATTGATCACTTTTTCGGAAGGGTGACTTGGCATGATTTTGTCCCTCTCTCCCGCCTCCATGAGCTAGACTTTACGACTTCCTATGATATAACGCATGCTCTAACCCTTGTTTATTTTGTGCTTAACTTGTCATTGTTTTAGTTTATGATGAAACATAGAGGTAGGTGTTATGAAACATTGCTAGCGTGGTTGTACTGGTTGTATGCTTATACCTAGCATTTGACAGGTAAGTGCAGGTGAGGTAGGGTAGGTAGGCATTTGCATTCATTGTATATATCGTTGCATTGTATATTAGCATAGTTGTAGTTGCACTTTTCATATTGTTTTCCTCACTTGTATATATGTATTTTCATGATTATGTTTTAGATTAGATAGTTGATTTCATTTTAAAGTTTTGCATCATGTATGAACAAGGGGTGATAGCGCCACCCCAGGTATTACTAACATCTTATGTTGAGTCTTAGCAGGAACATGTCACAGCAAAGATGCTGAGGTTCTCATGCACTCTACGGTAAGCACATGTCCCCGAGTTGGAGCCAGATATTACCCTAAACCTAGGGGTAACTAAGGAGACCATGTCTTGAGGCCCACAGGTCCTAGACATGCAATGCTGAGAGCTAAAAGACTTGAGCATGGCCCCGAAGGGCCCCCTTTTTTTTCCGCAGCAGAGCTCACATACCATCGACAACAGTGTCCATCACACCGACGTGGTCCTGAAATGGTGATGGCTCTTGCTCCATGAGGTAATAAGTCCGGGTATCATGGTATGTATCACTCCGATTTTTAAAACATTTAAACATGTTGCATTGAATCTTTCTGGATTTCATAATGTTTGCTTGACTTTATGCTCTTTGCCTTGTTCAAACCTGGGAGGGTCACATGGTGCCCTAGTAAGTTGGTTTCCCTTTAGGATAGGTTGTTACCTAGTGGATCTCTGAAGAGTAATCGCCCGTTCCCTCCATACTTACCATTTTCCATCTTTATCCCCTCCATCTATCCACATTTTTGGGCATTGGGGAAGGCTCCACTTGGAAAGGGTTGTACCTTACCTCATGGGAAGAAGGGGCTAAAGGCTCAGGGGGCATGTAGCTGGCAAAAGTTAAGAGCCGAATTTAAACCTTCAAGATGCTTCGCCCAGGGATCCTCGAGAAAGCACCGAAACACTTCTCCGCAAGAAAAGGGGACCCACATATGAATAAAACACTTAAGGCATTTGTTGGTGGATAGGAGGTCTCATCATGAGCCGACCTATCATGACCATGAACATGTGGTGGTATGACACTACCACCCAACTAGTCACCAAGCCAGGGTAGTGGATCTTGGTTGCATAGCCAAGAGAAAGGGGCTCTCATCACGAGCCAACCTTCTCATTTTTGTGAAATGTTTGTGGGTGACATTGCCACTAGGTGGTCACCAAGCTAGGGCAGTGGCCATCAACTCTTTCCTTGCAGCATGAAGAGAGAAAGCTAAAAGAAGAAAACAAAGATAAAAAGAATAAATGGTAATTAGTGGGCTTGGAAACATTTGCATCCATGACAAGGTGCATCTCACCCTCAACAAAGGCAGCCATAGGTGAGTGTTACATTTACTTGCTATCACATGCACCCCATGCCCAAAGGTTTACCCCTCACAAACTCATTCACTTGGATGATTTGGATCAAGCTCCATTAGGGAAACGACCTTGACTTAAGGGAGACTGACCCAATAGGACACCCTGAGACCATTTCAAACCCTAGACTTGTTAAGTTGCATAATGTTTTGAGCATTTGTTGTGTTTAGGGGGGTTTAATGCACATGTTTGGGCGTTTTAATTATTAGATGTGATTTACGTATTATGATGCCTGTGATTTATGGACCCCTGGAGTGCGTAATTGTTGTCTTTGCAGGACCTTGCCCGGTGAATAGGTACATGGAAAGATGACTAGCTCAGACCTTCATGAGGGCTCAAAGCCCATTTGATGGATGTTGAGACCCCAACTAGGGGGCATGATGAAGATGAAGGGGTTCTTCCAAGACAAAGAAGGACGTTGCCTTTGGAGGCACTTTGGTGGACCTAGACCCAAGCGGCTGTGCCTTTCCCGCTTGAATGCTGGCCTTTGGAGGCCTTGGACATCATCCATACAACCCTGGACGTTTCTACATGCAGTGGTTGTCACCTTGGGGGTAATCCCGAGGTTATTGGCACATGTGGGCAGGGTTTTGGCCTTTGGAGACCCAACGTTGCACTCACTGAGCCCAATGTTCCATGAGAGAGGTCCAATGTCACCCTAGAAGGGCATGACGTCACCCCTAGGAGGGTCTTTATGTTGAAATAATGTAACTGTGAAGAGCATTCTTATTATTTTGTTATTGGATTAAATCCCCATTGTGGATTAATCATGTCATTATTATTATTTTTATTATTAGATTAATCCCCATTGAGGATTAATCAAGTCGGTAATTGTA
>ML777943.1:1109573-1144282 GCA_009831015.1 Picea engelmannii | reverse complement strand
TTTGCTGGGTTTTCTCCCCCATGAGGGTTTCCCAGGATAAATGATGTGTCTCTTGTGATTGTGTATTTCTCAATGATCCTATCTATGCTATGGTTATCTAGTGAATTGAAAAGAAACCTAATAATAGCTTAAACCTTAACAAATCCTGCATCCAAAAGGGACTCTAACATAGTCTAGGTCCTATGTATGGTTCTAGGATCCAACTTCAATTTCAACCTCCTTCGATACCACTTGTCAAATATAATATACAATATAATGTATATTATAATAAAATCTAAATACATGATTTTTTTATTAATTATTATTGATTGTTTTTAATTAAACCCTTTAGTTGTGACCCATCTCTTAAGCACTATATACAAGAGCACATTGTTAATTGTATCATCATCTCATCAAATATCAAATGTTTATTTTAGTATATTTGTGTACATTTATGTGTGCAAGTATATTTGTTTGTACGTTTGAAACAATTTGTATGAGAGCTTCGCTCAATCTAGATTGGAGCACACCAAGCCTTTACATCTGACATAAAGGTCCACTACACATTATTATTGTTTATTAGGTTACAAAATTAAGAGAATTCAAGGAGTAAATAAGGTCGGAAGAAATGGACTAAGAGAACAAGAAACATGCCCAAATGATGGAGAACTTGAACATAATTATCCATCTACTGAGAAGTTTAGAGGAGAGACCTAGGTCTTCTTTAATTGAAAATGATGAAGAGACAAGATTATTTAGCCCATAAAGTTTTGTCATTTGAAAGGATAGAACACAAGATCAACAAACTTTGTTCTATCTTAAGGTAGATGTTGATGTCGTAGTTCTCAACAAACTTGTCCAATACAAAGGACAAGATGAAGCATGTTTTTTAGACCTAATTCAAGGACTTGAGATTTTAAGCCACATGAATAGAGACTACTAGAGGATGATATGTTAAACATCTCTTTTATACTGTGCCCTTATGTAGCACCTTTTGAGGCTGAGCTCATAAAACTTCACAAGAAAGTGATTGATCTCAAGAAATTAGAGGCCAATATTAATGGAGTACTAAAGATAGTAAATGATTTCGATAGTCTCCAAACAACAATGAATAGAATCAGAGAAGACATGGTGAGGAAAATTGGGTGTTACCTTGGACTACAACTCATATGCGAACCTTTTGAATGTAGTGACCCCTAGGTAGATGAATTGCAACTTGCAACATAGTGTCCCTATAGATGGTTTTTAGAAAACAGGATATCGAGAAAGTTATAAAGGAAGGCATAGGGCTTCTTCTAAAAAAGATGAGTCACCCCATGCGATTGCCTCAAAAGATGAAAAGATAATGGTGCACAACAATGGTGGCCATTGCAAGGGATATATAGAAAATTTATATTTGGAGCTTAACTCATTTAAAAAATGGGGCTACCTAGAAGTCTCGAAGAAACCAAAGAAGGAATTATATAGATTTATAACCATGGTTAAGTTGATTGGGGTCCATTTTATAGTTGGACCTTGTTTGCATAATCTTACGACGAACATAGTCTTTAGAAGAACTTGTTGCCGTTCTTATACACACTTGCAAACGTGGGCTAAGTCCAACCCACTTAATGTGTCCTTGGAGGCACATTGCCTAGGTTCAAAGCTCACTGTCACCTCTACTTGAACCTCTTCCTTCTAGGCTTACTCCTAGGGAAACCAAGGGGGTAGACCCTAGTTACTATGTGAAGTTAAAAGTTAATTTCTAGGAGTTGATTTTAGTTGATTAAAGGTTTTGGGGATCTAGCCTATATGCAAAAGCAACAATGCAAAGTGCAAGTCTTTCAATGCAAAAGAAGTCCTTTCCCTAAGTCTTCTAAGACTAGTGCCTAAGATTGAGCAAGGGGTCAACTATGTTTAAGGGAGTTTCGTTTTACAAATATATAATAAAGATTACAAAAGAATGCTAGATACAAAGATGAGACTAGATACAAATAAATGAAGGAGATAACTATCCACAAAGTTACAATGAAACTAAGTGATACAACTATGAAGATACAAGATATACAAATTATACAATGTTAAGCAACTAGCCAAACAACTAACTTGTGAAAAGACTTGATGTGCAGGTAAAGGAGATGATGCTCACAAGAAGATACAACCACAACACATAAGCCAACTAAAGAAGATACAACACATAAGCCAACTATCTTAAACAAGAGTGCCTCCAAGGGATGCATAACTCAAGGGGAAGCCTTCAATGGCATACACAATCACAAGCTCCAACAATGAAGAAGCCTCCAAGGGATGCACAACTTCAATGAAGGAGACCAATCACATCAAAAGATTAAACTTAAACTCAAAATTGAAGCATGAAAGAATGCCTCCAAGGGCTAGAGTGCAACTTCTAAATCACTTAGTCCAATCCACAAATGCTTAAAGTAACTTGCATGAAAGATGTAAAACTAAAGTGCTTGCAATGTAAACTTTAAGCATAAACCATAAAAGATGTACCCAAGTAGATTGCCCAAGGTTAAGTGGATTGATTTTAGGATTATTAAGTTATTAAGTTAGAAGTGAATCCTAGACTAAGTGACAACCCAAGAACTCCCCTCGCTTGTACCAAAAGAGTTGCTGGGTGCTCATTAAGTGAGGCAAACAAGGCCAAACCCTAGCTCCACAGGTCAACCCAGGAATAAAAGTACTCCACAAGAAGGACGCCAAGCGTCGTGAGATCGTCCCCGATCTAGCACCTCCCGTTTCTTCCTTAAATTCCCTTTTTGATGGAAAAGTTGGGATAGTAAAAGATGACCTATTAAGGTAATTGATTCTAGATCCCAGGAGACTAAGGTAAATTGAGTTAGTTTAGAATAATTTGAGGTGATTGCAAAGTGTAGTGTTGTGTAAGAAGTGCTTGCAAGATAAACAAAGTGCTTGAAAGATAATGCAAGGAAAGTAAAGTACTAGAAATAAATTGCAAGATAAGTCAAGTGCATGAAATAAACCATAAGATTATACAAGGTTGCAAGATATGAAAATAAAGTACATGTAAAGATTTAAACCATTAAGTAAAGGTACTTGGAATTTAAATGATTTGCAAGGAGGTAAACCACTTGGAAAAGGAAATTGCAATAAATGAAAGTACTTGAATGTAAGTAACTTGAAATAGTAAGGTACTCAAAGTAAAGATAGCTTGCAAAGAAAGTAAACTAGATGAAAGAAATAAACAATTATGCCTCCATGGGCCTAAACTAGCACAAGATTATTACTTCTTAGATTTAGATTTACTTTAGATTGTTACGCATGTGAAATAAAGCAACCATGAACTAATCGAACCTTACGATTTTAGGGGTTGACAAAGCCAAGCACACTCCAAGGTGTAGGCAAACAATTAAAATAAATAAAAAAATACTTGAAAAGAAACTACACTAACAATCTCAAGCAAGTGCACAAGATGGAGGACAAAGCCTTCTGATTTTGTGCACATGTGGGTTCAAGAACTTGAAAGGAAAAACTTATAGTAAATCCTAGCCTCTCAACCTTGTCCTAATGACAAGTGGGGCAAACAAAATAAAGTAAAATTCAGAAAATAAACTCTACTTTCTAGCCTTATGGTTTTGGGGGTTGGCTGGGCCAAACACTCACCAAGATGTAGGCAAAACAACTAAATAATAATGCAGAAAATTAAAAGAAGAGAAATGCAAGCCCTTTTGGGACTCCCTTGGGCTTGCTTACAATGATTAAAATAGAGAAGAAAGAAAGGTATTATGTTACCCAGCTATTGGAGGTTGTTCTCGAGCTTTGTATGGTCCCAAAAGGCCTCTTGGACACCTCCTTAGTCACTAACCTGCAAAAAACCAGCAAACAAAAGCTTGCTGGAAATGCTGCAAAAGTGACAACAATGATAAAAAAATTTCTGCTTTTTACACATCAATTTTCTGCAGAAAATTACATCAATATATAATGATAAATGTGACCTATCCTATGTGTTAGAATACCCAATAAAATGATGGAAAAAAACATAAATGAAATGTAGAAATTTTAGAGGGTGAAAATGGGTCAAAAGGGAAGATTTCCAGATCTGAAATCTTCTCTTAAAACCTTAGATAATATTGCCAAACTTCCAAGCTAAGCTACAAGAAACGAGAGGAATGCTAGTAGATCTAGAGATTAGCTCAAAATACTTTGAAACAATAACTAGAAACTCACTAGATCTGTGACAATCCTATCATAAACTTACACTAGCAAAATACTTTGCTAAAAATTCCTACCATATATCTCAAAGCATGCATAAGAATGAAAGCAAATGAACAAGATCACCTTATGTAAAAGATGGCACCAAGAGTACTTTTAACACCACAAGTCCTCCAAAGATTTCCTTTATTGATAGTAGAAGGTTGTTGCAAATACTCGCAACAAACTTCTCTCCAAAAACTAGAGCAAAAAATGAGAGAGAGAAGAAAAATGGGAGAGATGGGAGAGTGAGGAGAAAATTGGGCATAATAACAGTAGCAAAAGAATTGGTGAGAAATGAGGAGGGGAGGGCTTTTATTTATACTTGGGAGGCAAGAGTGACCCCTCTTGGATGAACTCCAAGTGTCACTCTCCAACAAAAACTGACAATCTCAAGGGGGCACACTTTAGGGTTAGGGTTTTGGTAGAGCGAATTGGGATGAGTTGGCAAGCAATTGACAAGTCAAAGTGGTGAGGTGGAGGTACTAGGGAGGCGCACTAGGGGAGAGAGGGCCCCACACCCATTACTTTTTCATTTTCTAAGGTTTACTCAAGGAGGGGGGCACAACTTCCCTAGAGGGAACAACATGAAGTGGTAATGGCTAGGTAAGAGGGGGTTGTGAGGGTGAGAAAAGGGTTAGGATAGTCTAACCTAAGGTTTAGGCATCATCTCCCACCTTTTCTCTAACCATTTAGCTCAAAATTACAAAAATTGATATTTTGACTATGTCAAGAGTCAAGACTAGCAATTAAATTTCTGTTTTGGACTGACCAAGACTCCTCATGGACAAACACCTAGCAAAACTTGTCCAATTGAGATGAAACTTGGTCCAAGGGTGGAGGGGGTCTCATTCCATTTCTTTTGAGCACAAATACCCCTATCAAAAGCCCAAGGACCTAGTTTTTACATTTTTTATCAAAAATTAATTAAAATTATCAATACTTAGGCAATTTTAATAAATTAAAAAATAATATCTAGACTCGACAAAATTCCGCAAAACTTTAGGAGATGTCTAACATGGTCATTTACAACATTCCTAGACACTAGCTACTAGAGGGCTAGACCATTAGAACGCCTTTCACCACTTTGGAGGAATTATTTGTGGGAGTGAAAAACTCAAGGGAAATTAATAAGGTTGGTTGGGCCAAATTAATAACCCGAGGAAAAAAAACACTCAATGAAAGGGACTCCTTTAATGATGAAGTCAAATTAATAAGGCTAGTTAGGCCAAATTAATAACCTGAGGAAAAAAAACACTCATTGAAAGGGACGACTCTAATGATGAAGTCCTAAGGCAACTGATCTAACTATGATCCATGCAGACCCATTACATTATAATCATACATTGGGGAGCGAAAATTCTATTACAAAAAGAAGTGATGAAGGCCAAAACTGCCTTGTAGAACCAATAAGTCTCTGACTTGGTAGCACCCGATAGTGCATATCTTCATGGTACATGGAGTTGACCCCCTAGTTGAATAGGTGGTCAACAAAACTAATATGCAAGTCGGGCTTTTTAGGCGAATTAACTCCCAGAGATAGGAAGACCTTGTCGACCTTCTTTTTCATGAAATACATATCTCGAGGAAACCCATTTGGCACTTCCCTTCATTCTGAGGATGGTTTGTAGGGAAAAACCTTGGTAACTCGTATTCTGTAAAAGCTTGAGGCTTTGTCAACATAGGGATTAAGGCCGTTACGACAATATACTCAAGAAGATCTCAATATGTCACTTGTTGTAATTGGATTTGGGTGGGGAGGACAACACTCCTCCTCAACCGCTCGAGCTAGACCCAATTGACAAAACCAAGGCCTTGTTGGCTTGCATGAGGGAACTTGGTTTCAGATCTTCGTAGATTAATACTTGCAAGTACGAATGTTGATATACTTCCCCAAACTAATGTTGCAATGGCAAAAGAAATTAATATCATTAAGTAGTATTGCAAGAAAACGTCTATCTAGATGAGGTTTATTCCTCGTAAAAAATGCAAAGTGATTCAAAAATATTCAAGAATTAGGCTTGTTGATGCTCAAGATCATGGCTAAATATTTCCTATGGTGCATCTTCTTGGATTCCACTTTAGAGATTAGAGATATTTAAAAACTATATTACCACTAAGAAGGAAAAGGAGCAACAACAACTAATGAATCTAAGGGAGAAGATCTATGAAATAAATGAGCTCTTAGATGAATACTTGGTAAAGGAAGAGAAGTTGCTAAAATGGATGTTAGAATTGCAAAAGAAATCAATGGAAGGTCATATATCGATGAGGTAACAAACGTTGAAGGCTATAACCCAAAGCACATGGTGTGACCCTACCCAAAGATAGTATACATTATATATATATATATATATATATATATATATATTACAATATGTGAAGCATATAATACAAAATTTGATTGTTAAGTTTATTTTTAAGTCTTGAGCTTCATGATTCAAGAGATTCTAATGGTGTCACAATAGCTTAGAATAGAATGATTCGTTATGGCCTCGCACATCC
Organism: Picea engelmannii; assembly: GCA_009831015.1. Classification (NCBI taxonomy): domain Eukaryota; kingdom Viridiplantae; phylum Streptophyta; class Pinopsida; order Pinales; family Pinaceae; genus Picea; species Picea engelmannii. Next base: position 1,137,586 of record ML777943.1, on the reverse strand, counting down.
TTTGAGAGTTGTAAAATGTTGGGCTTTGAGGAACAATCCATTGTATCTCATACCCATGGAATGTGTAGAAAGTGAAGATTTCTTAAGCATTACAGAACCGTCAATGACTAGATCTCAGACCATCTGTCCTTACCTTTTGTTTTATGGAAAAATTCCTTGGCGAAACCCTCGAGGCGCTTTGTCACATTCCGTGAATGGCACCTGGGGTAAATTTCGTTGGTGGACCTGTACGCCTAACCTCGAGGGACCTAGGTGGATTTGACGTCATGACCTCTTTGGTCATTGTGGCTTTGGCATGGCAAGTCAAACCACTTCAGCTAACCCTTGAGGCTTCTGTCAATCCGTATCTATGCTTTGAGGCCAAAGCATTTCATTCATGGGGGACTTGTAATATACCTAGGGTATATTATTAATATAATATAATGTTTAATATATGGTATAATAAATCTAGCTATATAAAATATAATTATTATTAAATACTATTTATTAAACCCTTAAAGTGACAACCAAAGTCGTGATCCATCTCTTCAGCAGTATATAAGAGATCACATTGTTCAATTGTATCAACTCATCAAATATCAAATATTTATTTCAATATATGTGTACATTTTTGTGTGCAAGTATATTTTATTCAAAGGTATGTAAGAAAATATTTGAATAATGTCAATAAAGATCGGTTTGAGTCCCTATATAGGCAATGAAATCTCCCTCTAATCTTGTATGTAACAAGGTATATTTTATTCAGAGGTATGTAACAAAGTATTTGAAAAATGCCAATAAATATTGGATTGAGTTCCTATATAGACAATGAAATCTCCCTCTAATATTGTAGTAGACAGGACATCTTAAGATAACATGCTCGTCAATTTCAACCTCTCCCGAGGAGCAAAAGTCTGCAGATCCATTATGCTTTGGGGAGATGATGATCTATCACAACCCTCAGTTGGTGTGAGCACATTCAAAGCTGGCTTAGAGGAAAGGGAAGTGCATGTAGTAGAGTAAAATAAATGTAGGATGAAAGTCCCAAAGTTATCTTCTAGAGGCCTCATCAATTCTCTCAACTTGTCCACACTTTCACTCAATTATCAAGCATTCAATGTCTATTTTCGTATTGTTCAGAAGGGTGTTGCATTCTTTAAGAACCTTTCTAACCATATTCTTAGCAGTGCCCAACTGTAATTTTATACTGAATAGTGATGATAATTAACACTAAGGGTTCTTCCCTTACTATTTAGCTGATCATAATTACAGTATAAGGTTGCATTCTTATTTGCAGATATATAATATATCATAGATCATTCATAGAGACTCCAAATTATGTCTTCCTTTTTGATCCCTATAATAATATTTCCCAAATTGGGTTTATTATGCATTGTTTAACTCAGATAAGTGCAATCAAAACACAACCTTGCATTTCTCTGAGAAAGTCTCATGTTTATGCCTTTTGTATAGTGTGTGAAATAATGCCTTCCCGCTCAGCGGATAGATTGGGATGCAAATACTAGGAGTGTTGATTGTAGAAGAATCTCTAGAAAGTGTGAACAATGAAAGTTTCTTATGAGACGAGTCAATATCTATTCAAGATTGAGCCTGTCAAAATAGAGGGCCGACTTTAATTCAATCCATCCAATTTCATTTTGCCTCTGTTTATTGTTGTTTCCTTTGCATGGAACTTACTCATGATTTATGTTTCTGAATATATTTTTATTCATGGCTTTGATTTTTAAGGATAAATAGGCACTGAGAGATTGCAGCAAACATCTGTTACATTTGTGTTGTTTGTATTGCATGTGTACTTGTTTCTACATGTAAAGTGTGGTAGCTTTTGCTAACAATTTGCTTATTTTATTACTGTTATACAGCTTGCGCAGAAGGAGTTGCAGAAAATCAATACATACAAGGCTCCTCGAGATAAGTTAGTTTGCATTCTCAACTGCTGCAGAGTTATAAATAACTTGTTACTAAATGTGTCCATGGCAACAAATGATAATCCTCCAGGAGCTGATGATTTTCTTCCTGTACTAATCTATGTTACCATCAAGGCAAGTTCTTATGGGAAAATGTTGTGGTTTTGTTCTGTTAGACTACGAACTGCTTGTACTAATCTATATTAGCATCAAGGCAAGATCTTATTAGAAATGTTTTTGATCTTGTTCTGTTAGACTATGACTTGCTTGTGGACATCTAGAGTGAACGTGGTATGAATTTATTTGACCATTCTTTATGCAGATCATTGTAAACTGGTAGTCTCATTGATGGATTAGTTTTCGTACATTGAGATGCATACTGTATTGCTGTTTCTTCATTGTCTTTTATTCATGAGTGTTCTAAAAGAAGACTATTTGTTAGAGAAATATTTGAGTAGCCTTAGCACGAGGATAGTAAAACACATGAAAGACATGGTACAAGCGTAGAGGTTCCTTAAAGTTGGTTGAAAGAAAGTAGGATATTTGAATATCGTGAGATTAAAACAACTTATTATTGTATCATTTTTCTTATTGGGATGAAACATTGGCTTAGTTTTAAACCTGGACGGTGATGACTTTTATTTGATGGTGCAAAACCATATTCATATAGATAATATCCTTCAAAAGATGTTCTAAAGGAAAACAATGTGATTTATTAGATACCTAAAAGGAGGTGGGTGCTTGATAGAGATGCCAATAGATTGGAGAAGCAAAGAATCCTTTGAGAACCAACACAGCTTGTGCCTTGAGAGGTACATGGAGGTGGTCCCCCTTGAAGAACAAAGGGCCAAATATGTTGAATTTTTCAATTTCCAGATCTGATAATTACTTCCTTATGATTTCAAACAAAATTTTATGCCACTGTTATCATAGAATAATTACACACTGAAAATCTCAACCAAAAATAACTGCAGTGGAAACAACAAAATCATAGAAAGATAGCCATGCACAGTAGACACAATATTTTACCCTGGGAAACCCAACCTTGGGAGAAAACCCAACTTCTTTTCTTAAGAAGAATTCAATCCAAGTTTATCACCATTTACATGAAGAAACCCAGCACGAGATAATTGGACACTTGTATGAAAATGAACCCTCAAAGATACCGCACCTAAAAAATAAAGCAACTGGCAACTGGCAACAAAGAACTGCGCACTGCAATTGGGAATTGAGAATTGCGCACTGTAACAACCAAATGGGAACTGTGCATTGTAATAGACAATTGGGAACTGCACACTGTAGCTGGCAACTGGGAACTGCGCACTATAATTGCAACTGACTAATGCGCACTTCAACCGACAACTGGGAAGTGCTCACTGCAACTGCAACTGTCTAATGCACACTTCAACGGACAACTGGGAACTGTGCACTACAATTGCAACTGGCTAATGTGCACTTCAATAGACAACTGGGAACTGCGCACTGCAACTGGCTAATGCACACTTCAACAAACAACTGGGAACTGCGCACTGCAACTTCAGCTGGGTAATGAGCACTTGATGAGAAGAGTTGTGTTATATGTCAAGTGAAATGATCCAACCTCTTATTTATAGTAATCGAGTCACCTTTAATTTCCTTGTGGGGTCGACTTCCTCTTTTGTCTTCAATTTCTTCTTTAATGCTTTCCGGGGTTTCTTCAATGGTTTGTCTTGTCTTCTTGGCATTTCTTTTTCACTAGAAAAGTTGTCCATGAGCCTTGTTGATGTATCATCTCCTCACATGCACATCTAATTAATATAGGGTTCTAATGTTGAGTAGATTCACTGAGAAGCCCCTCATCACAAGAGGTCTCTTGAGCCTACATCTTCAACATTAGACTAGACTTGTAAACAAGTCAAACCTGCCCTAAAAAAATAGATCACTCCACCCTGGAGCAGGCAATGTGACAGCGTCTTGAGTCTTTATCATTCCCCGTTAAATGAGCATGACTACTAGGAGAAAGAATGCACCTGGGCCATTCACCACTAGTCAAATCAGCATGGCCCTGTGAGTGAATGTATCATTCTCCCTTGGTCAAATCAGCGTAACCAATCTGGGAGAATGTCTTCCCGATGCTGCTAACTAGAGAAACATCAACATTCTGGGCCATTCACCAGTAGCCAAATCAACATGGCCCCGTAAGTGAATGTACCATCCCCCCTTTGTCAAAATAGCATGATCAATATGGGAGAATGTTTGCTCAATGCTGAAACATCAACACTCCCTCTCAGCGAGGGCACCAAGCTTGTTTATGAAGTATACAAATTTCGCCCTAGACAGAGGCTTGGTGAGAATGTTTGCAATCTGTTCATTTATGGATATGTACTGGAGTTTTTTTACTCTCTTCTGTACCATGTCTCAGATGAAGTGATATTTGATCTCGATGTGCTTCGACCTGTCATGAAATACTGGATTGTCCGAAAGCTTGACACAACTTTGATTATCATAATGTATCAAGGTCATCTCTAACTCCTGATCAAATAGTCTTGCAAGAATCTTCTGAAGCCATACTGCTTCACGACTTGTGACACTGGCTGCGATATAATTCGTTTTTGCTGTACTGAGTGCTACAAAAGTTTGCTTCCTGCTAATCCATGATATCATAGTTGATCCGAAGTTGAAGCAACACCCTGAGGTGCTCTTTCTGTCTACTACACTCCATGCCCAGTCAGAATCTGTCTATCCCTGCAGCCTAACTTCACCACCTGAGACATATCTCAGACCATATCCAACTGTACCATGCAGGTACCTCAACACATGCTTTGCTGCAACCCAATGGAGTTGCCTTGGCTCAAGCATAAACTGGCTCAAGGTGCTCACTGGAAAGAAAATATCTGGCCTAGTGTTAACCGGGTACATCAAGGATCCAATCAACAGTCTGTACATAGGGGGATCCACCAAATCTGAATCTGAAGCGGAATCACTCAACTTCTTCATATTTGTCATCATAGGTGTAGCCATGGACTTGCAGTCCATCATACCGAATCTGTTCAAGATATCAACTGTGTACTTCCCTTGTTCGAAGAAGATCTCACCTGCTCTCTGCCACACCTCCAATCCCAATAAATAATGCATCAAGCCAAGATCCTTCATCTCGAATTCAGAGGCAAACTCCCTCTTGCACCCGACAATGAGTCTCTCTACCACTGTAAGGAATAGATCATCAACATACAACACCAAGATCAATATATTGTTGAAATATTGTAACTGTAAAGAGTATTCTATTTATTATTGAGTTATTATTCATCTGATCAATCCCCTTTTGTGGATTGATCATGTCGGGCATTGTAATTGACCAAATCCCCTTTTGCGGATTGGTCAAACCCTAATTGTATTATGCAAATTAAGAAGTCGCCCCCCCAGGCTTAATTAAAGTGGTTTTAACCACTAAGAAGACAAGTCGGCCCTGCCTAGTGAAGAGACACCTTTCCAGCGCCTGCCAGCTTGTATAAATAAAGGAAGCCAACGCCTCATTATCTTACTCACTCATTCGCTCATCAAGTGTGCAAGTTTGGTAGCTGCAGTTGGGAGAAGAAGGAAGAGAGAGGCGCATTGCTCAGTGTTGGATATTCTCTAGTGTTTTGGTTTATTGTCTTGGCATTATATTGACTATCTATATTAAGGAAGTTTTGCTGGGTTTTCTCCCCCATGAGGGTTTCCCAGGATAAATGTTGTGTATCTTGTGATTGTGTTTCTCTCAGTGATCCTACCTATGTTATTGTTATCTAGTGAATTGAAAAGAAACCTAAGAATAGCTCAAAACTTAACACATATCACCATCAACAACCTTGTGGTAAAGGTTGGGATCTGCATCACTCTTGGTGAAGTCCAAACTTATCAAATATCCATCAATCCTGGAGTACCATGCCCTGGGTGCCTGCTTGAGTCCATACAAAGCCTTCTTTAATCTGCAAACATGAGACTCCTTCCTATGTATCACAAAGACTTAAGGTTTCTCTATGTACACTTCCTCTTGAATCACACCGTTGAGGAACGCGGTCTTCACATCCATCTGATGTAATCTCCAACCCATAACTAAAGCAAGAGAAATAATAGTCCCGATGGAAGTGTACTTGGCGACTGGAGCAAAAGTCTCCTCATAGTCTGCTCCCTCTTTTTGAGAGAATCCTCTCACCACAAACCTTGCTTTGTACTTCTCGATGCTGCGATCTGCTACATGCCTAATCTTATAGATCCACTTGGAAGTCACCACTGAGTTCGCCTATGGTCTCAAAACTATCTCCCACTCATCATTCTTCATGATGGACTGATACTCTTCCATCATGGCATCTTCCAAACCTACTGGCCTGCTGCCTCAGAACTGCAAGGTTCAGAATCAATGATGTGACTCATCAATGCCATATAACTCGAGAACCTCAGAGGTCGTTTGCTCTCCTTGAAAGTTGTTGATTTTTCATTAAGCTAGGCTCAAGCATGAAGTTTATTCCAATTTTAGCATTTTACTTGAACCATAGACAATTGCAGTTTCACCATTAACAATTTGTTGCAGCAACCAAGATCACAAGAAGAAATACCATGCACAAGTACACAAGAAGTATCATGGGAAACCCTTCTCAACAAGGGAAGAAAGCCCGACCAATCCTTTGCTATATTCTTCAAGAGAAATACCTCCCACACCATAAACCTAGCACACAAAAGTGTGCTTACAAAACCTATAAGGCTAGCGCCCAAGAGAGGTGCGCACTTCAGCCCTAGAACTTGTACTTGCTGAAATTTCCAAAATCACACTTGTGTTATGTGTTTCCTCAATGGGGAAATCACCTTTATTTATACTAGACTGGACACATCAAAAGTGGTGTCTATTGACAGAACAGGGCCGACCTCAATAATTCAGAATATAATTAATAATTACCATATTAATTATCTTTCACTTTATGGTGGGGCCGACTTGTACCCTTTACATCACAATTAGGGTTACGGGTAAATCTGACTCTTAGACAATATAGCAAGGGATCTCACATACCCACTAGTGCTTAGCCACTACGGGCATGTCCACCTGTGCTCAGCCACAGGGACTTCCAACTCAACATATCTCTATCTCACTGCGTCTCATAGGAGAATCATTTGGACACACACTCACTAGTGCTCAGCCAGTAGGAGCATGCCCACCTATGCTCAGCCACAGGGATGTCCAACTCAACAGATCTCTATCTCATTGCATCTCACAGGAGAATCATCTGGAGTATCACATAGTCTCAACTCTCTACACAGAGGAGAACAGTAAACCCATCACATGGGCTCCTTCACCCCTTACATGGAAGTGTACCTGGTGATTGGAGCAAAAGTCTCCTCATAGTCTACTCCTTCTTTTTGAGAGAATCGTCTCACCACAAACCTCGCTTTGTACTTCTTGATGTTGCGATCTGCCGCATGCCTAATCTTATAGATCCACTTGGAAGTCACCACTGAGTTCCCCTATGGTCTCAAAACTATCTCCCACTCATCATTCTTCATGATGGAATGATACTCTTCCATCATGGGATCCTTCCAAACCTGTTGGCCTGCTGCCTCATAACTGGAAGGTTCATAATCAATGACGTGACTCATCAATGCCATATAACTCGAGAACCTCAGAGGTCGTTTTCTCTCCTTGAAAGTAACGAGAAGTTGCATGCCTTTCTGCATCTTGCAAAGTGTCATGAAGCCATGTGGCCTCTTCGTGGTCACTACAACATCTCTAGGTAGATCCACTGGCTCTACTGACTCCTCTTGATAGTCTAAAGGATGAACAACTGGGCTAGAGAGATCTATACCCTTATCCTTCAGAGCCTCCTGCTCCTCACTATCAATCTCCATATGAGACTCTCTAGACTTCCTGAAGGCTACCTCTTCCTCAAAAGTAACATTTGATGTTGTACTGGGATGTAGATCCCGTAGGCCTTCAAAGTCTTGTTGTATCCCACAAAAGTTCCAGAAGGTTCTAACTTTGTCCTCTTCTCCTTGGGCACATGGATTTATACTGGACAACCAAAGATCCTCAAATGGCTAACCTCTTGCTTCATTCCTGTGAAGGCCTCCTCAGGAGTCTTATCTCCCAATATCTGGTGAGGACTCCTGTTCTGAACATAAACTGTGGTGCTGGATGTCTCTGCCCATAATAACATGGGTAGATTCTGATTATGAATCATTGTATTGACAACCTCCACAATGGACCTGTTCTTCCTTTTCACAACACGATTTTGTTGCGGGTTGTAAGGAACTGTCAACTCCCTCTTGATCCTTGCTTCCTTACAGAAATCACTGAAGTCAATGGAAGTATACTCTCCTCCGTTATTTGTCCTTAAAACCCTGATCTTCTTCCCAGTCGAGTTCTCTGTCTAAGCCTTGAACTCCTGGAACCTCCTGAAGACTTCATCCTTTGTTTTCATGAAGTATATCAATGTCTTCGAGGATAAATCATCAATGAATGTCACATAGTACAAGAAGCCACCCAAGGATGATACTGTCATCGGTCCGCATACATCTGAATGCACTAGATCCAATATCCCTTTGGATCTACTATCACTGCTTGGATAAGGACCCTTGGTATTCTTTCCAAGTGTACATCCCCTGCAAACACCCTCATGCTCTGCCTGGAGCTTTGGAATACCTGCAACCATTCTTCTTAATTTTGGTAAAGCCCTGTAATGCAGGTGAGAAAATATCCGATGTTGTACCTCACATACACTGATACTGTCATGTGCCAATGCATGGGCTGGATGTCCTGATAATCTGTACAGTCCTCCCTCTTGAACACCAATCACTCCTGCTGAGTCTATGCTCGAGCCCTTAGGCCATACAAGAACCCGACCATCTACAAATGCAACTCTATAAGGTTTATCCTCCAACGTTGAGATATAGAGTAGGTTCTTCCTCAATCTTGGTACAAACAATACGTCTCTCATGTGTAGAGAATCTCCAGACTCTAGATGAAACGATGCTACTCCAACTTTTATTGCATACTTGGCATTGTCTCCAAGTTCCACCTATAATGCTGATTCCTTCTCTGTTAAATCTCTGAGAGAATCTTGGTAACCTGTCATGTGCCTAGAATCACCACTGTCTACCAACCAAGTATCACGACTATTTACAATAGTTCCTGTAAGAGCAAAGACAAAGAAATACTCTTTCCAAAGTTCATATGCAATCTCATCAAGCTTAGATTCCTTTGTCTTCTTTTGTGTTGGATGCTCATCAACATTGCTGTTGATACATGCTGCCTTTCCTTCCTTTTCTTTTGAGGACATTGAGAAGCATAGTGACCAAATGTATGACAATTGTAGCACTTGATCTTTGAAAAATCCTTCTTCTCTTGTTCTTGAATTGGAGCTGATCCTCCACCTGTATTTTTCTTTCCAAACTTTCTTTTTCCTTTTCCTTTTCTTTCATGAGTTGTAAGAGCTTGAGTTCCTTTATCCTGGGGCTTCTACAAGTTGTTCTTAGACAATACTCTGGCCTCCTCTTGGACACAATTATACCATAGCCAATCGAACTTGGGCAACTCTTCTCACCCACAAATGCTTTGAACAAATGACTCCCATGAAGAAGGCAATCCATTACGAGTTATTGTAACAAGTTCAACATCATCAATGGTGTCTCCAATGGCCTTGAGTTGATCTCTCAACTAGGAGACTTTCATAAAACAAGTGGCAACTGAATTTGACTTGGTCATCATGATCCAACGGAGTTGATTTCTCAAAGCCAATTTCCTGCTAGTGTTCTTACTCTCGAACAATCCCACCAAGGCGTCAAACATTCCTTTGGCAGTCTTGCAGTCTTCAACTCAACAATGTGTGGAATCAAATGATCTTTTACGGAATCTATCAAGATCCTCTTAGCCTTTGCTTCATTCTTCTTGTGCCTAGCTTTCTCTTCATCATTCCCTAGTTCTGTGACATTTTCTATTACATAATTCTGAATCTCATTTTCATCCAAGATGAAGAGTATCCTAGTCTTCCAGGATCTAAAATTTGTAACGCCATCCAGTTTGTCTTCTAGTTTGAGACTGGACACCATCTTGACTTGCCCAGAACAAGAAAAATAATTTGAGAAAGTACAACACTCTTATAGTGTTGTAGTCAACAATAGATCTGTGATTGTGCAGTGGCAAATTTCAACAAAGCTCTGATTCCATGAATTTTTCAATTTCCAGATCTGATAATTATTTCCTTATGATTTCAAACAAAATCTTATGCCACTTATTATCATAGAATAATTACACACTGAAAATCTCAACCAAAAATAACTGTAGCAGAAACAATAGAATCATAAAAAGATAGCCATGCACAGTAGACACAATATTTTACCATGGGAAACCCAACCTTGGGAGAAAACTCAACAACTTTTCTTAAGAAGAATTCAATCCAAGTTTATCACCATTTACATGAAGAAACCCAACACAAGATAATTGTGCACTTGTATGAGAAAGAACCCTCAAAGATAGCACTGTTGATTTTTCATAAGCTAGGTTAAGCATGTAGTTCATTTCAATTTCATCATGTCTTAACCATAAACAAGAATGTTGCAGCAACCAAGATCACAAGAAGAAACACCATGCACAAGAACACAAAATATATCCTGGGAAACCCTTCTCAAACAAGGGAGAAAAGCCCAGCCAAATCCTTTGCTATATTCTTCAAGAGAAAGACCTTTCACCACCAAGAATGACTTATTAGCACACAAGAGGGCGCTTAAGCCCTAGAAACCCTAGCGCCCAAGAGAGGTGCGCCACTTTTCCAAGTAGAAGTGTTTGCTGAAATTTCCAAACTGACAAGTGTGTGTGTGTCTACAATGAAAGATTTCATCTTACTTATATTAGACTTGTCCTGTCAACTAAAGTGTCTATTGGCACAATAGGGCCGACCTCACTTATACATATTAATTATTTATTATTATAATAATTAATATTAATATTACTATTACTATTAATATTACTATTACTATTAATATTAATATTAATTATCTTTTACAGTTTATCTTTAGACACAATAAGATAGGGCCGACTTGTACCCTTTACACAATAACTAGGGTTACAGGTAGGTCTGACTCTTGAACAACATATAGCAAAGGATTTGATACACCCACTAGTGCTCATCCACTAGGGGCACATCCATAGGGATGCCATGAACCTGATTCACTGCATTACACAGATGAACCAGGTCTTCACACGTGTACCTGTGCTCGTCCACAGGCACGTCTGCTCTACAGATCTGCTTTCCCACTGCCACCAACATAAGGATCATCTGGAGTCTTCTCATCAACTCTGCTGCTGCTCAGAGGAGGTCATCACATCATTTTCATTTCTGTTCTCATGATGATGTGCCCATCGCTTTTGGGATTTCCCATGTTCACCTTGTGCTCAGCCACAGGCACGTCCTAACTCAACAGATTGCTTTTACATCGGATAATCATCTAGAGTTCTTCTCTCTCATGTCATGGAGGAGGCCATCTTTACATTCCTGACTATGTCTCAGGCAGGAACCACAAACCCTTCATAGGGGATTTCTCTCAGGTTTGTAAGCTAAGAGAAAGACTTCACAAGCTGCTATGTTCCACATCTCACAGGTTTGTAAGATGGAGGATGTCTCCCATAGCTGCTTTCATCAACAAGCACACCTCAAAAATAGAGCAATTGGCAACTGCGCACTACAACTGGCAACAAAGAATTGTGCACTGCAACTGGGAACTGAGAACTGCACACTGTAACAACCAACGTGGAGCTGCGCACTGTAACAGACAACTGGGAACTGCACACTGTAGCTGGTGTTGATGATTACAACTGCGTGAGACATCCTCCAGGACACAGACTCGAGAGAGAGCCCCCTGAGTTGGGTATGTGGTTCCTATCTGAGATAGAACTGGAACGTTATGCTGGCCTCCTCCTTACAGAGAGTTGAGATGAACTCCAGATGATTCTCTTGTGTAACGCAGTGAGAAAGAAGATTTGCTGAGTTGGACGTGCCTGTGGCTGAGCACAGGTAAACGTGTAAAATCCAATGAGCTGTGTGCATCGTTCTGAGACAGAGATGATTAAATATCCCTGATCCTGCTGATTAGGATATCTACTATGGATCTAGTGTTCTGTCTCACAGATCTGATACACTGGGGGTTTCTGAATGCGTTTTATCTTCAGATCTGATACTCTGGGGGTTTCTGAATGCGTTTTATCTTCAGATATAAAACTCTGGGGGTTTCTGGATGCGTTTTAGTTATGTGCTTGAGATGTTTTGTGGTTGTTGCATGTGCATGTTATATGTTATGGTTTAAACAGTCTATATATGATACATGCGGAAATAAGCAACATCAACCGCCCAATAATATGTATTATGAGATTCAAGCATGGAAATACAATGAAATACTAGAAATATTAGAAGATAGTCTTCAGTTAGATCTCATGGATCGTCACTGGAATACAAACAAATAACATAAAATACCCGTGATCAGAAGATGAAGGTAGATCTGATGCATGCACGAATAGATCAACAAAATCGGCGGTTCCGGAGAAGCATGGTAACCGCTACAAACTAGAAAACTCGTTCGAAAGGTTATATCGTCGGAATGAGCTGGAAATTGTCCCAATAGAAGTGCCCTGGCCTCTAGAATGATACCGGTCACTGCTGGATGACAGATCTGGCCTCTGATGCTTTGGATCTCGTCCCGTGGGGGTCTGCGCACCTCCTGGCTCTCTAGATGCGCCCCAAATGATTCCAACAACAGAATCAACGGCTATAGTACTCAAAACAATCGCCTTGCCAAATGCGGAACTAGGTCGGAAAGGTTTCCCCAGATCTGCTCTGATGCTCCGTCTATAACCCCAACTGTCCTTCCAAAAGAGCTGCACCCTAAATGGATGAATGATGCGCTCTGAAGGATTCCACCGTCCGAATCTAATGGAAAGTGGCTCAATCTATGCGCCCTGGCTGGATCTCAACTGGGTCGGAAGGAAACTGCAATTCGAGCTCTGATCTCGTGCAGCTACACAAACCCTCTATCTGACTTGTGCCCCACTGGCTGAGCTACGCAACACTGATAACTGGATACTCCTGAATAGCACGATGAAATACCTGGATGGTATCTCTGATGGGCTAGGGTGTGTCTCTCAACACCGAAACCTATCAATAGTGGTGGTTTCCTCCAGAAGTCCACAAAACAGTAGAAGTGAAATCTCTTCCTCCTCTGGGAACTCTCAACATCAAATCATAACAATGCATAATGAATTAGGTTTCTTTACCCTTCCTTTATAGCTTCCCGAAACCCTAATTCGTTGTTGACCTTTTACCTCCAAGTGACTTTTACTTTATTTTATTATTCCTTGATTAAATCACTTAATTAATTAATTAATTAACCATTTTACCTCTAAAAAGTGATTTATCCATCCTGATGGCTTCTCCAACCACTAAAAGTCACTTCTCATCATCTTATCTTGTAATGCTCTTCCTCCCGATTCTGTTGAGCTATTTCACTAAGAGGTTTCTCCAAGTAATATGCCCATTATGACCTTCTTAGTGAATTTAATTAAGATATGACCCATAATAACTCAAAATTACGGAAGTCGTCGGAATGCAACATAACCAAAGCCGAGTTGTGCGGAATGAATCTTGATGATGAACGATACAAGTCGGGCCCAATAAAACCCCTCAATATCTCCCGAACTCTCTGTTATCCCTATCTGGCTACTCTGGTAGGCATAACACTCTGTAATGTTATAATGTCCCAAAATGGGGACATTATAGATGAAACAATGTATTAGCCTCGTCTGAGCAGAGGGTTGAGATGATGAACTTCAGATGCCCCTTCTGTGTAACGCAGTGAGAAAGAAGATATGCTGAGTTTGGATGAGCATAGGTGAACACGATCCTAGTGGCTGAATACTAGTGAGTGTGGTTCTCCTGTGAGACGCAGTGAGATAGAGAGACATCCCTGTGGCTGAGCACAGATGGATGTGTCCCTAGTGGGTGTATGAGATCCCTTGCTATATTGTTCAAGAGTCAGACTGACCTGTAATCCTATTTGTAATGTAAAGGGTACAGGTCTGCCCCACCATAATGTAAAAGATAATTAATGTAAAAGATAATTAATGTAAAAAATAATTAATATAAAAGATAATTAATATGGTAATTATTAATTATATTTTAAGTTATTGAAGTCGGCCTTATTGTGCCAAATTCCAATAGACACATCATTTGATGTGATAAGTCTTATATAAATAAAGGTGAATCCCCATTGAGGAAACACACTTATCATTTGTGTCATCTCATGATTTCAGAAGTTGTGGTCTGAAATTATGAGAATTACAGCACCCTCGTGTGCTAGGTTTGGTGATGGTGTGGGAGGTCTTTCTCTTGAAGAATATAGCAAAGGATTGGCTGGGTTTTCTTCCCTTGTTGAGTAGGGTTTCCCAGGATACTTCTTCTGTTCTTGTGATCTTGGTTTGCTGCAGTAGTTATGGCTCAAGTAAAAGTTAAACAGAAAATTTAAAGAGAATGCATGAGCCATAGCTCATTGAAAATTCAACATGGTTTCAGAGCAGGCTTGAAGAAGATCATTGCACATTAAAGTTGAAGGTAAGGGGTGCAAAACTCTGCTGTAGGTGTGAAGAGAAGAGGACCGGACCTCTCTTTAAAAATTCTGTGGTAGATGATGAGGCTGGACCCCTCTTAATTTCAGTGTGAAGATTGAGGCTGGCCGCAGGCCTGGCCGAGCACTGTTTGAAATGATGTAACAAGTAACAAGGCTGCTGCAGTGACACCCTAACAGCAGGCTGCCACAGTAACACCCTAACACCCTAAGGCTGCCGCACTAACACCCTAGCAGCAGATCTGTAATGAGGAAAGGGTCGGACCCCTCTGAAGTGAATGTTGAGGCTACCACAGGTTCTGTGTAAAGATTACCTCAGTCCGAGGGTAATAAAAGAGCACCGTTCTCCTTTTTGCGGGCAGACTGTGGAATGTTAAGGGCTGTGTAAGCCTCCTGTAGTAGGCCGAGGGCTGTGGGAAAATAATTGTGCTGAGAGAGGAGGGTTTATAGGGACAATAGAATACCCTAACACTCAGCCATTGTTCATCATCAAAATCAGCCACAGTTGAGCAAACATGTCAATCATTAGGGCAAATTCGTTGACAAACATGAGGTACATATCTGAGTAGAGTTAAGAGGAAATTCTGGGTAGTTTTAAGGGCCATTTTAGTGATATTAGTATTACAGACCTGTGAAAACACAGTTACAAAGACCTGTGGACAAGTCAAATTTCTGAGTTATATCTCTTCTGTCCTATTGCTCCATACTGTCATCTTTTGATGTCATATACTGATGCAAGTATTTAATGGTGGTGCTGGTGTATATCYCMGCAATTATAGAAGAATGTTGTTGATGTCTTGCGGCTTGCCTATGATGTTCCATCTACTCTTGAAGTTCTCTCCACAGAAAATTATAATTGCTTGCCTAAGTGCATTGAAGATATTGGTAAGCAATTGCCTAAAATGAACACACTGTTACAATAAAAATTGCTGAAAGTAGTTCCACCAAAAGAAATGTCTGGTGTAACTATATCTGATGATAGAGAAGTATTGTTTGTTGAAAGGAAATTCAAAGTTAGGTTACACTGGGCTATCGTGGGAAAATATCACTCTGGAAAACACTTCATCTAGAGTTGCTTGTAGGTAAGAAGAGTGGACCAGATCTGAAAGACAACAGCAGTGATTGCTTGAAGGTTTTGGTCTTAAATATTTGTGCTAGCAGCTCAAGGGTATTTCAGACAATCAAGACATTGGTTGACAGCAAAGAGATTCTCATTATTACTTATGTCATCTACAAACAACAATAAATCCTTGATTACAGTCTTGAGCTACAAGGTTGATGCAGAGACTTGTATAGTACAAGGTGGCTACAAGGCAAACAAACGAGGAATGTCATTGATCATCATGACATTGACAAACAAGCAGAACCTCCATTGGTGTACACTCTCAGGTAAGCACTTGTATATATATTATTTGCATCATTGTCATAAGGGTACTTGTAGGAGGAAGAAACCCTTGGTGCAATCATAGACCCAAAGAGGTCTCAGTGCATTCAGAAGAACAACAAATGTTTTGATTCTAGAGATGTACTCATGAATCTCCTCTAGGAGATATTCTTGTCTTGTTTCCTTTCGTTTGTTTTCTTGTTCTAGGCAGGTTAAAGGAAAATGCTTATCCTTCAGACTTCAGAGGGAGTCACTTGACTCAGAAGGAGTCGAACTAATTGAGAAAGAGAGACAATACCTTCTTCCTCTTCAACAGTCCAGAGGGAGATAGCCATTGATACAGTTGATCTAGTTGTTCTAGTTGATATTCCCAGGGACATTGCAGTAGGCCATAAAAGGGCTTGTCTGGGCTTGACAAACTCTGCAAGAGGCAGAAAGACATGCAATTGATGGAAGTGTCGAGAAATACAAAATGAGACTTGTAGTCAGAGGATTCTCACAAGCAGAGGGAGTGAACTATGATAAGACATATTGATCCAGTGGCTCGATGCACTTCCATTTGTACTACCATCCATGAGTTGGAAACTACATCAGATAGAGGGATTCTTGATGAGTTTGGGTTTCAGCAAGAGTGTTGCTGGTCCAAACCTATACTGTTACATTGTTGGTGACGAGAGCCTGATTTTGATGACTTATTCAAGAAGCTGTGTTGTTACAAGCAAGCTGTGACTTCTGATTTCAAGATGAAGGATCTGAGATGATGCACTACTTCTTAGCACAAGAAGTATGACAGAGGACCAATGAGACGTTTTCCTAAGTCAAGGAAAATATACAGTGGGGATATTAAAGAAGTTCAGTATGACAGAATGCAAATCCATGTCTACACCGATGGTGATGGATTTGACGAAAAATAAATGATGATGATTAAGACGAGATTGATCCACATGTGTATCGGCAGCTGATTGGATCATTGATGTATCTGGTTAACACCAGACCTGATATATGTTATGCAGCGAATGTGCTTAGTCAATCCATGAGTCACCCAAGACAAAATCACTAGATAGAAGTAAAGCATGTATTGAGATATATACGAGGCACAGTTGGATATGGCCTGAGCTATGCCTCTAGTGTGAACTTGAGTTTGTAGGGATATGCCGATACAGATTGAGCAGAGAGTACAGTGGATCGGAAGAACACATTCGATTATTGTTTTTCCTTCGAGTTTACCATGGTTTCCAGGTGCAGCAGGAAACAAAGCTCTGTGGCCTTGAGTACCGTAGAAGCAGAGCATATAGCATTGAGTGTGGTAGTTCGCGAAGCAGTGTGGCTTTGCAAGCCTCTGACAAAATTATTTGATCATGAGATGGATTCTATTATTATAACCAAAGATGCGTGAAGCTCTTTGAGAACCCTGTGTTCGAAACACGTTGAGATAAAATATTAGAGACATGGTGTAGAGGAAAGAAGTACACGTGCAGTACTTTCCTACACATGAGCAGATTGCAGATATCTTCGCCAAATTGCTTGCCAATACGAAGTTCGAGTACTTTCATGAGAAACTGACTTGGTGGAGAATACCTCTCTAGTTACGAGGGAGTGTTGATGACTACAACCAAGACGAGGTTCAAGTACTTCCGTGCGAGACTTGGCCTGATGGAGAATGGCTCCCTAGTTGAGAGGGAGTGTTGATGATTACAATTGCGTGAGATATCCTCCAGGACACAGACCTGAGAGAGAGCCTCCTGAGTTGGGTATGTGGTTCCTATCTGAGACAGAACTAGAACGTTATGCTGGCCTCATCCTTACAGAGAGTTGAGATGAACTCCAGATGATTCTCCTATGTAATGCAATGAGAAAGAAGATCTGTTGAGTTGGATGTGCCTGTGGCTGAGCACAGGTGAACGTGTGAAATCCCATGAGCTGGGTGCATCGTTCTGAGACAGAGATGAAACAATGTATTTGCTTCCTCTAAGTAGAGAGTTGAGATGATGAACTCTAGATGACCCTCCTGTGTAATGCAGTGAGAAAGAAGATCTGCTGAGTTGGACATGCTTGTGGATGAGCACAGGTGAACGTGATCCTAGTGGATGAGCACTAGTGTGCGTGGTTCTCCTGTGAGATGCAGTGAGATAGAGAGACATCCCTGTGGCTGAGCACAGATGGATGTGCCCCTAGTGGTTGAGCACTAGTGGGTGTATGAGATCCCTTGCTATATTGTTCAAGAGTTAGATTGACCTATAACCCTATTTGTAATGTAAAGGGTACAGGTCGGCCCCACCATATGTAAAATATAATTAAGATAAAAGATAATTAATATGGTAATTATTAATTATATTTTGAGTTATTGAAGTCGGCCCTATTGTGCCAATAGACACATCATTTGATGTGATAAGTCTTATATAAATAAAGGTGAATCCCCATCGAGGAAACACACTTATCATTTGTGTCATCTCATGATTTTAGAAGTTGTCTGAAATTATGAGAATTACAACACCCTCTTGTGTGCTAGGTTTGGTGATGGTGTGGGAGGTCTTTCTCTTGAAGAATATAGCAAGGATTGGTTGGGTTTTCTTCCCTTGTTGAGAAGGGTTTCCCAGGATACTTCTTGTGTTCTTGTGCATGGTTATTCTTCTGGTGATCTTGGTTTGCTGCAGTAGTTATGGTTCAAGTAAAAGTTAAACAAAAAATTTAAAGAGAATGCATGAGCCATAGCCCATTGAAAATTCAACAACTGGCAACTCGGAAGTGTGCACTGCAACGACAACTGGCTAATGCGCACTTCAACACACAACTAGGAACTGGGTACTGCAATTGGCTAATACACACTTCAACAGACAACTGGGGACTGCGCACTACAACTGAAACTGGCCAATGCGCACTTCAACAGACAACTGGGAACTACACATTGCAACTGCAGCTGGCTAATGCGCACTTCAACAGAGAACTGAGAACTACGCAGTGCAACTGCAACTGGCTAATGCGCACTTCAACAGACAACTGGGAACTGGGAACTGTGCACTGCAACTGCAATTGGCGAATGCACACTTCAACAAACAACTGGGAACTGCGGACTGCAACCGCAACTGGCTAATGTGCACTTCAACAAAAAACTGGGAACTGTACATTGCAAATTCAGCTGGCTAATGCGCATGAGAAGAGCTGTGTTATATGTCGAGTGAAATGATCTAGCCTCTTGTTTATAGTAATCAAGTCACTTTTAATTTCCTTGTGGGGCTGTCTTCTTCTTTTGTCTTCAATTTCTTCTTTAATGCTTTCCGGGGTTTCTTCAATGGTTTGTCTTGTCTTTTTCACTAGAAAAGTTGTCCATGAGCCTTGTTGATGTATCATCGCCTCACATGCACGTTGTTATCCCCATTTTGTGGGATAACTAAGGAGATCATGTCTCGAAGCCCTCAGGTTGCAGATATGGAGTGCCGAGAGACTACATGACCAACAATATCCATTTGCACAGATGGATACCCTTCTCACCACCACAGAGGTCATAGATTTTCAAACGACATCCACCACACTAGCTGGCTTTCGAGAGGCATTGGGCCTTGCTCCATGAGGTACAAGTCAGGTATTATGGCGAGTGTCATTTCAATATTTGAGCCATTTGAGTATGTTGTATCTTAGACTACTTTAGATTTCATGACATATGCTTGGACATTATGCCTTTTGCCCCGTTTCTCCTTGGTGGTTGACATTGTGCCCTAGTAAGTGGTCTTCCTCGGGAATGGGTTTGCTACTAGGAACTCCCTTGAAGAACCATCGTACCGTTCTCGACCATACTTGCCACTTTTCATCACTTAAACCCCCCATTTCCTTATCTCTTGGGATTTTAGGGTGTATTGACCCAAGAAGGGGTTGTCCCTCATTCTATGGGAAGAAGGGGCTGAAGGCCCAGAGGGATCATTGTTGGGTAAAAGATAAAAGCCTATATTTAAACCTTCTAGATGCTTCTTCTAGGGATCCCCCAAGAAAGCAATGAAACACTTATCTGTAAGAAAAGGGGGACCCACAAGAATATAGAATGCTTAGGGGTTTAGTTGGAGGATAGGATGTCTCATCACGAGACGACTTATCATGATCATGGGTACTTAGTGGTATGAGATTACCATCATCTGGCCACCAAGCCAGGGTAGTGGCTATTAGTTGCACAATTGAGAGAAAGGGGGTCTCATCACGAGCTAACCTTCTCATTTCTGCAAGGTACTATTTGAGTGACATTGTCATTATCTGGACACTACACCAGGACAATGGCCTTCAACTCGTCCTTAAAACCTGAAAGAAACAAAGAATGGCAAAACGATGGGCTTGGAAAAATTGCATTGCTAACGAAGGTGCCACACACCCTCTACAAAGGCATCCAAGAATGAGAGACTACAACCCCCTGTATGTCATGAACCCCATGCCCATTGAGTCTTGATCCTGAACCACTTCATCCACTTTACATGGCTTAGAGAGGGATCATTTGGGAAACACTCCTTGACCTAGGAAAGATTGACCCAATAGGACACCTTGTCAACCCTCCCATATCCAATCTTGACAAGTCGCGTAATGTCTTTGAGCACTTATTTGTTTGACAGGGTAATATTTGATGCACATGCTTAGGTGGCTCATTTATTGATTTGATTTACTCATCATGATACTTTGACTTGAGATCCTTGGAGGGCGTGCTTATTTGTCTTTGCAGGACCTAGTTGGTATACATTTTTGGAGGAACAAGCCTAGCTTGGGCTTCCATGGGGATTGAAGCCCACAGGTTGGATGCCATGGGCCTGCATGTCGGATGAGAGATACATACCTTCGGAGGCCTAGAAGACATTATGGACAACATGACCTAGCCCTCACATGCCAAACGTTTTTCCTAGGAGAGGCAAAACATCACCTTTGGAGGCATGATGTCATCTAGAAGGGCTAGGGTTTGGTGGTGAAGTTATTATTCATTGACACAAGGATGTTTTGAGGAGAATGAGGCTTTGAACATGAAGAAATGACCTAGATAATTGACATGTTGCTTTGGGAAGCTTAACTACACTTCTCCAACACCAACGACTTGCTCCTAGTGTCAAAACGTCCCTTAAAGGGGTGACGTCACCTTAAGTTAGGGTTTCTTTTTGTGTAAAAGTAGAATTTTAAGTGAATTGTTTAATATTATGTGTAAGGGGGCAAGATTACGGTTGTTGACCCCTAATCTTGCGGTTTACCCTAAAATTATGTGGACAAAATATTTTAGTGACAATTTGTATAAATGGAGATCATAATATCTCATTTCAAAAACATAACTCTCCCATTTGGAGAAGTATTGGACTGAAATTTTCGCTATCTTTGGCTAGTTTCTCTCTTGTGCTCTTGTATATGGCTATATATTTGGTTATTGGTTGATGGAAGTGATGCGCTAGCCTTGGAAGGCTCTTCTTTGCTATTGTGGTGGTTTGTCTTAGCTTTTTCCTTGAATTGGTAAGGTTTTTTACATTGTGCTATCATTTGTTATTCAAGTCAAGGTTACTTGCTAGATCTAGGTGGGAAGTATAAGGGCATACACCCCCACCTTAGTCTCCATCATTTTATTCTCACATTTTATTGGTTTGAGAAGGGTTTGCTAAGAGAAGTATACGTGCATACACCCTCTTAGCCTAAACCCTAGCTAGGGATACTTGCCTTGGGGAGTAAGAGGATTTACACCCCCAAGGAGGTAGTACCTCTAGCTCTTTCTTTGCTTGATTCCATTAACCCAGTTATTAAAGGCACTAGTCATTATTTGTTGAATTGGGGAAATAAATTGCTGCCTTGGTAAACGTGAATTTTTCAAGTTTTAAAGTTGTCTCTTTTGGAAATTGTTCCTTGAGCCCTTGGCTCTCTTGCCTCATTGAGGCGTCCCCTTTCAACCATAAATTCTTGCTGCTGTTACAAAACTAACTTACAGCCATTAGGGCTGTAGAAAACTAACCCTCTAAGCTCTAATAACTCCTAAACTAACCCTAGGGTTTAGCTCTAATTTTGCTCTAACTCTCTACTAACCCTAACACATTTATCTAGCTAGTTGGAAGTGGTTTTGAGTGGCTGATTTTTCTATTGTTAAGCTTGGTTTGCTACAGCCATAAGGCTGATAAATATCACTGCAGCAAGCTTTTGTTTCAGCCTTGCTTTTTGTGCTAGAGTTATTGCTTAATCCTTGATGAGTTGAGCTAGCTTTCACTAGCTTTGTCTCTTGTTTATTCTATCATATGCTTAGCACTTATATTGCAACCTTTGTTATCTTTATTGAGCTGATATATATCATTTCTTTTTGCTGCAATTAGGGACAACAAGCTTAATTTGCTTGTCCAACTAACATATTTGCAAGTATCCTTGGTTTTCATTGTGTCTCGAGCAGGTACTTTACTCTCGGCGGGTCACTCAAATTATTTGGCAACCCTTGAACCTTCCCAACACTCTTTTCCAAGCTCTTCATACCACTTAGAATTGATTTCAAGTGAAAGCGAGATTAGATCTCAACCATTGATCACTTTGGAGATCTAGGGTTTTGGATTTAGGGTTATCTCAACATTATTAAAGGCAACCTAAGTGAGAGGAGGAGACACACATAAAGTACATTGGAGCAAAGAAGGACTCTTTGCTCATGTGTTTGTGTCACACACAGGATGAGTGAGTGAGATCTCATTGATTGGATGGAGGACTTCCATCCAAGTGTGTAGGGGCCGGGGACGAGGAAAGGAGCAAAGGGGCAGCAAGGGAGATAGAATCCAACCAACAAGATCGAAGGATTGATCTTGATGTTTGTAAGGCTTGACTATTTACCGATTTGTATTTTCCTCAGGTGGGCCATTATCCTAGGATGAGAGCTCGAGATTTTATCTAATAAAATCAACAAGGTGATGGTTTTCCCTTCGGAATTTTTCTAGGGGTTTTTACCCAGAAAATATCGTGTGCAATGTGTGGTTTCTTATTATGCTTCTGCTGTAAAGTTTCGTTAATAACTTAGCTGTGTGTTTATTCAGTAAAGTAGTTTAAGGAAAATTAACATGGTATCAGAGCTTGAACTCTGAGGAAAACAAGATTTGCATGGATTGAGATTTGTAGTGCAGGAATTTGTTTTTGTAGGTTGTAGGTAAAATCAAGAAATAATAAAAAAATAAGAGAGCTGTACAACTGTCGTACGGGTCATACAATGTACGGGTTGCTACAGAGGAGAGATCGACCGAGTACTGTGGATCGGGCTGACAACCGTGAAGGCTACAGGTGCTGCAAGACGTAGTGGCTCCGGTCAATTAAAGTGATGGGCTGAGTGAGTAGCTGCCATTGCCGAGGAGAGTTGAGCATCAAGGAAGACGCAGGTTGCAGTTGAGAGGGCACGCATGATAGAGATTTGGTAGCCGGGCGAGTAAGGAGGTAGCAGGAGGTACGGGTCACGCACGTGGATAAAGGCAGCGATAGAGACAACTGGTCGTGGTGGACGTGCAGGTTGTTGAGACAACATGCAAGTGAGGCCGGTTTGAGTTGGGAGAAGTGGTTTCCACAATAGTCAATGTAGCAGTCGATGGAAAAATTACATGCCTGTAGGAGCTGGTGTAGGTGGTAGACGTGGGGTGAAAGCAATCGCCGGTTGAGGATTGATGACTGGGCGAAAGTTCACGAAGGTGAGGGCTAGGAGGCCGCTAAGCCGACTTAGCAGTTGGGCGTAGGAGCTTAGGTGCCGCGTAGAAGAGAAGAAGGTTGCAATCGCCAAAGGAAAAGGGAGGCCATCGCCAACACCCAACCGGGTGAGTCAGACAAGGTCGCAGAGCCTCCCAACAATAGATCGCATGGGTCGTAGGGTCGAGGCAGAGATTCGGGCAGTGGGTAGACATCCAGGCAATGTGCAGAAATTTGGGTAGCCTTGGGCAGGTCCAGGCAACAAAATTTGATTTTTTCAACAAGTTGAAGAGAGGGTTGCAATAGGATTGCGATTTGAGGATAGGTTGGATGGGGTTTCCAACTATAGTCCTTGGAAGGAAAGAATCATGGTGTTGATGGAGAACGGGATTTTGGAATTTGCTAATACTTAGATCACTCCTCCAATAGATCCGACACAACTGGTCATCCATAATTAGAAGGATGTGAAAGCCAGGCGCATAATTCTAGATGGAGCAAAGGATCATTTGATCCCTCATTTACCTGGAAAGAACACTGTCAGGAACATGTGGGAGGCTTTTAAGGGTTTATTTCAGAGTAAAAACGAGAATCGCAAAATGATGCTGAGAGAGAAGCTTAGAGACACAAAGATGACAAGATCAGACACAGTGGCAACCTTCTCACCTGGATCCGACAGGTTCAAGATGAACTAGATGCAATCGGGGAGACAATGGATGATTCATAATTGGCGAGGACGTCACTCAAAGGATTCACAAAGGAGTGGACACCGTTCATCTAAGGGATCGTGGCACGTGAGAAGCTCCTTGATTGGACGTGGTTATGGGATGATTTTGTTCAGGAAGAACATCGAGATGAAGATCTGAATGGAGGTCAACACAAGGTTGACGATGAAAGCATTGCTCTTGCCAACCAAGCAAAGAAGTGCAAGTTCAAGAAGATTGCTAGTGGAGAGTCTACCTCTCAAGACAACAAGAGGAAAGTCATGAGCAAAGTCAAGTGCTTTGCATGTCACAAGTTTGGGCATTATGTAGGTCAAGGGTGGAAACGGGACACAACCAAAGGTAGTTGCGTCGACAAAGGCTCAAGTGGATGAGTTTGCCAAGAAATTTGAACAGGAGTTCTTATTTGTTTCCCATCTTTCCTCATGCATCATATCAGCTGGTGCATGGCTACTAGATAGTGGAGTTACATGTCATATGATAGGAGCATGAGAGCTGTTTTTGAGCTTCACAGAGTCAGACTCAGGCGTGTATGTGGAACTTGGTGTGGGCACCAAGCCTGCAGTAAAGGGATCTGGGATAGTGCCATTCCAGATGGAATCATGAGGCGTGTTGAGACTCGAGTGTGATGAATGTGCTATGGGTGCTAGAACTCAGGAGGAGTGTGCTCTCAATCTCAACAATTGAGAAGAAGGGTTTCGACGTGCTATTCCAGGATGGACATGTGCTGATCAAGCCTAGAGGATTTAGCTCAGACACAACAATTGTTCTCGGAGTAAGAGAGAGCAACTTGTATAGGCTAAAGGGACAACCTATGCGAGCAATGACAAACAACAAAGTGGCAGAGAACAAGGAGTAAGTAGCTATGAAGGTTGAACAACTCAGAGTGAGTCAGCCTTTCGGTTTAGGTGGGAAGGAGCAACCTTCCAAGTTTGTCAAGGAGTCATGGTATGAGATAGCCATGTAGGATGCTCAGAAGCAAGAGGATTCTAGGAGCATGTTCAAAGGCGACAAGTCTTTGAAGTAGAGTTTGAACGAGATGTTAGGGATAACTTTCGTTTCAGAGGGAGCAACCGATCAGGTGGATTGGAGAGTAGCCATGGTAGCAGATATGATAGTGAAGATAGAGCCACCTTCGGGTGGTAGAAGTACCTTCCTCGCTAAGAGGGAGTGTTGATGTATTTAGCATCAAACATGTACTTTCACATTGGCTTTGTGTCTAGCATGTGGAAGTTGTCACTAATACCTCTCAAGACTTAGGAGTTTGACTTTATAAGTTAACTATTAAAGTGAATGGCCTTTCAGGATTAATGGAGTTTAGTTAAGTTAAATGCCTAAGTTTTTGGCATTAGTAATTCAAGTGAGTTAATTGAATCCTAGCCATCAATCTCAAGTGAACTCAAGATTAGATCTCAGTCGTTGATCACTTTGGAGATCTAGGGTTAACTCAACATTATAAAAGGCAGCCTAAGTGAGAGGAGGAGACACACAAAAAGTACATTGGAGCAAAGAAGGACTCTTTTCTCATGTGTTTGTGTCACACACAGGATGAGTGACTGAGATCTCATTGATTGGGTGAAGGACTTCCATCTAAGTGTGTAGGGGCAGGGGTTGAGGAAAGGAGCAAAGGGGCAACAAGGGAGATAACAACCAACCAGCAAAATCAAAGGACTGATCTTGAGGTTTGTAAGGCTTGGCTATTTGCTGATTTGTATTTTCCTCAGGTGGGCCATTATCCCAGGATGAGAGCCTAGGATTTTATCTAATAAAATCAACAAGGTGTTGGTTTTCCCTTCGGGGTTTTACTAGGGTTTTTTACCCAAAAAATCTCGTGTGCAATGTGTATGGTTTCTTATTATGCTTTTGCTTTAATGTTTTGTTAGTAACTCAACTGTGGGTTTAAGGAGAATTAATAATAATACAGGGTTGCATTTCATTGAAGTTAGGCTCTATGTATTGAGTTGCATAAATGAGCATAAAAATCTAGGGATTAGTCGCTAAAGACTGGACATTTGAGAAAAAGACAACACTATTTATTAAATCAACCCATAACCATTAGCGTTGACTAAATCTCCTAATCCAAATAATAAACATAAGAACATTAATAATAATAACAATAAATTAATTTTAAGGTCATGTTCCAAGCCAAACACCAAATTAGTGTATGAGACCCCCTTGTTTGTGGGACAAGGGACCCCCTCTACGTAGGGATTTTACTACTAAAGTCTACAAAGGTGTACATACTCTACCCCCCTGGATTTGAACCTGTGACCTCCTAGGAGGAAACACATGTTCTTAACCATTAAGCCCACGATAAAGAAAAATTATTTTACATATTATAAATATTACATACAAACATACACACACACACACACACATATATCACGATTCTTCCAAAAAGGTGAAAAGGGAACAAATTTAAAGTACAAGTTGGGGCCCTTTGATGTCACTTATCAATGATCAAACAAAAAAGATAATATTTTTTCAAACACAAATTAAATGTCGAAGTCACCATATTAAAGGATCAAGTTAACGCAATAAATGCAAAGATGGACCAATGGATCATTTGCACAATGAACTCAATGAAAATTTGGATAAAATTCTCAAACAAAGATTGCCTTCAAGACTCACCTCATCTGTAAGCCAAGGAAGCACAAGATCCCATGTCACGACTAGTTCTCATTCAAATCAATTTTAGGGCATGTTAAAAAATTAAAATCAAATTGCCAATTTTTGACAACCAAGATGAAACTAAAGGCACCATTTGGTTTAATAAAATTGAGAGATATTTCAAGATGTACCCGTCATAGGATGGCAAATAAATTTCAGTAGCCTTGATATTTTTAGAAGCTCTGACATATCTGGTTCATGTTGCGGCTACCAAAACTAGAGGCTTGACAATAAATTAGTGAATGTTCACTTCCAACTTTTTCAAAAGATTCCAACTTCCAAGACATCAGAGAATAAGATATATTCTTAAAGCTTACCCATTTACAACAATCTGAAACAATAGAAGAATATACCCAAGAATGGAAACTTTTTGCGACTTGACTCACAAAACCTAACAAAGGATCAAATGTTGCACATGTACATCTCTAGTCTTTAGCCATAAATAAGAAATAAAATGCATATATTGAGCATACTGAATATGAAGAAACCAGAAATAAGACCAAGTTCATTGAAAATAAACTCTTGGGCCAATGCCGAGTCTCTTTGCTCAATTTTAGAGAACTCCTAGGTACATCCCTCCTCAACCACAAAGTCCAACACTTGAGAAAAAAGAGTCAAAAGACAACAATAAATGCTATTGATGTATGGCAAATTGGAGCCTTGATCATAAATACAAGTTAAAAAAGTATTAATTGTTAATGTTTATGCCATTATTATAGTTCTTTGCATTTCAATAGATAATAGCAACATAAGAACAAGATCACTGAGAAATACACATTCACAAGAGACACAACATTTATCCTGGGAAACCCTCTAGGGGAAGAAAACCCAGCAAAGCTTTTTTAATATAGATAGCCAATACAATGCCAAGAGATCTCTATGCTAAAACAGAAAGTCCTCTCCAAGATATGCGCCACTCTCTCTCTCTCCTTTGCTAGTAACAGATCAGAACTTGTCTCTCAAACTGAGCAAGTGAGTTGTGATCAAATGAGGCGCTAGCCTCCTTTATTTATACAAGTTCTGGCACGTGTGAAGTGTCTTTTCACTGGCAGGGCCGACTTCTCAATCTGGGTGGGTAAA
>ML777943.1:1096518-1107436 GCA_009831015.1 Picea engelmannii | reverse complement strand
GATTTACAAGTTCCTCTTCATATACTTCTTCAAGCTGGCATCTTCTTGATTTCTTGAGTGCTGCTTCTTCATCAAAGGTCACGTCTCTGCTGATTTCAATGTGGCGGTGACCAGGTATGTAGATTCTGAAGGCCTTGGAGACCTCACAGTATCCCACAAATATT
This sequence comes from Picea engelmannii, assembly GCA_009831015.1. Classification (NCBI taxonomy): domain Eukaryota; kingdom Viridiplantae; phylum Streptophyta; class Pinopsida; order Pinales; family Pinaceae; genus Picea; species Picea engelmannii. Next base: position 1,107,272 of record ML777943.1, on the reverse strand, counting down.
CTCTTCTTTCCGGAGGGTTCCAGCTTGTTTCTTTTCTCTTTTGGTATATGAATAAACACTGAACAACCAAATATTTTGAGATGGCTTACCTCTGGCTTCTTTCCGGTGAACATTTCTTCCGGGGTCTTGAACCCAAGTGCGCTATGGGATAATCGGTTCTGCACATAAACAACTGCCATTGCTGCTTCTGTCCATAAGCACATAGGAAGATCTTGATCGTGAATCATGGTCTTTACAGCTTCCATAATTGTTCTGTTCTTCCTTTCAGCTACACCGTTTTGTTTTGGATTATAGGGAGTAGTGAGTTCCCTTTTGATTCCAACATCTCTGCAGAAGCTCACGAACTCCTTTGAGGTATATTCTCCTCCATTATCTGACCTGAGTATCTTAATCTTTCTTTCAGAAAGATTCTCTATCAAGGCTTTGAATTCCTTGAATTTACTGAATACTTCATTTTTAGATTTCAAGAAATATATCCAGGTCTTGCGAGAATAGTCATCAATAAATGATACATAGTATACATACCTGCTAATGGAGGATGATGGCATTAGGCCACACACGTATGAATGAATGAGTTCCAATACTCCTTCTGCTTTGCTATCCCTCTTTGGAAAAGGGTTCTTGATATTCTTCCCTTGCGCACATCCATTGCATATGCCTTCTTGGTTGCCCTTGAGTTTTGGTAAACCGGTGATAGCTTTGCATATGTATGGTAGTGCCTTGTAGTTGATGTGGGCCAATCTTCTATGCCAAAGTTCGCATGAGTTTTCAATGGCATCGGTCATGACAATCTCTGGGTGACCCTTCAGTTTATATAAGCCATTTCTTCATTTCCGATGACGATTGCTTCATTTAAGGTTTCTCCCTTAGCCCACATAAGAACTTCTCCATCTATGAAGGCAACTCTATAGCCTTTCTTGTCTAAAGTTGATATGGAAAGTAAGTTCTTCTTCAAGCCCGGTACATAGAGTACGTCCTTCATTGTTATTGAGTTTTCTGAATCTAGCTTATAGTTTGATTCTCCCACTCCCTTGATGGGATATTGGTAATCATCTCCAAGAGTCACTTTCTGATAAAACTTCTTTTCCGAAATACAAGAGAGAGTATTTTTCTTACCTGTCATGTGTTTTGATGCACTGCTATCAATGAGCCATGTGTCCTCTCCAGGTGATACAGATCCTGAGAGATTTGAGATCAAGACATGGTCCTTAATCATCTTCATAGGTGGTTCTTCATCTTCGACTATGTGGGCATGTTGCCTCTTGTGTTTCCTCTTGTATTCTTCTCTTTTGACTGGACAAGAATTCGCCTTGTGTCCCATCTTATCACAATGATAGCATTGTATAGATGAGAGATCTCGTCCCTTGCGTCGTCCTTTCTTCTGAAAATTTCTTGGATGAGATTCTTGGTTGTTGAATTTGTTTGATGGTTGAGGCTCTCTATGAGTTTCCCTTTTGAAGTAGGGTTTCTTCCTTCCTCCTTTTGTATGAGTAGCTAGGGATTGATCATCATCCCTTGCTAGTAGTGCTTCACGGTTAGCTACCCTTGTCTCTTCTTGGATGCATTCTTCCCATAGGCTCTCAAACTGTAGTTTTTCCTTTTTGGCACATATCGTCTGGATGAAAACATGCCAAGGTCTTGTGAGACCATTTAGGGTCGTCATTACGAATTTGTCTTCCTCTATGGTGTCTCCAATCGCTTTTAACTGTTCTTTAATTTCTGAAATTCGAGAGAAATATTCTTGAATCATTTCTCCTTTCTGCATCTTGGTATTCTTCAATTGAGATCTTAGGTTTATCTTTCGGTTGATGTTCTTTCCTTCGTATAGTTTGCTTAGAGAGTCAAACATCTCTTTCGGAGTTTTCTTGGATGATACATATGGGATCAGGTGGTCTTTGATTGAATCTGCAATGATTCTTTGAGCCTTGATTTAGTCCTTCTGATGCTTTTCTTTCTCTATGGCATTTTCAGGTTTCGCCACTTCTTCTTTGATGAATCTTGCTAGGTCATTCTCTGCAAGGATCAGATCGATCCTATACTTCCAAGCACAGAAGTTGTCTGTGCGTTCTAGTTTCTCAACAAGATTTGTGCTTGCAGACATCTTGTACTTGAGGCTATGAAAAATGACCAAAAATGAAAATGCTTAAAATCAAGTTTTGACCTTACCAAGAGGTGCGCTTGGCTGAGGCGAGTAGCCTGGTGTACTTGGATCTGAGAAAATCCAAATTTTTCCCCTTCAAATCTGATCTGCGGATTTCTGGACTGGTGCTTCTAGTACTTCTAGTACTCTGGTACTGGTTTTCTGGTACTTCTGGTACTTTTGTGAAACTAGGGTTTCACTTTCTGGGAGATCCAACCACTGAAAAGGTGCGCTCTAAGTGCCAAAATGATCCTTGGGGGAGGGCGCAACTTTCTAGGTGGTTTTGGAGCTGAATAGCTTCACTTTTGAAAAACCCTAAATTGCAGGTACTGCAACAGTGACGTTTTTCTCTTGCGAAATGTGCTTCCTTCAGGTTGGCTCTGATACCATGTTAATGTTTATGCCATTATTATAGTTCTTTGCATTTCAATAGATAATAGCAACATAAGAACAAGATCACTGAGAAATACACATTCACAAGAGACACAACATTTATCCTGGGAAACCCTCTAGGGGAAGAAAACCCAGCAAAACTTTATTAATATAGATAGCTAATACAATGCCAAGAGATCTCTATGCTAAAATAGAATGTCCTCTCCAAGATATGCGCCACTCTCTCTTTCCTTTGCCGGTAACAGATCAGAACTTGTCTCTCAAACTGAGCAAGTGAGTTGTGATCAATTGAGGCGGTAGCCTCCTTTATTTATACAAGTTATGGCACGTGTGAAGTGTCTTTTCATTGGTAGGGCCGACTTCTCAATTTGGGTGGGTAAACCCACCTTTATTATATTTCTGGGTCTTCTTATTAACTGCTGGGGCCGACTTCTTATTCTGCCTATTATAATTGTCTGTTGACCAATCCGCAAAAGGGGATTTGGTCCTATTACAATATTCGACATGATCAATCCACAATGGGGATTGATCCTATAAATAAAATATCAATAATAATAAGAATACTCTTTGCAGTTACATTATTTCAACATTAATGTGATGTCGAGAATGTAGAAAACGATGACTTTTTGATATCTCCAGTGGTGACTTTGATGAGGAAGACAAAGGCAATGTCATCTGTAAAGTTAAAACTAGTGTTACCAACATCGTGATAATATCGCGATGTTGGCGATATTATCGAAAAAATCAGGGTTGGCGATATTTTTCGATATTTTATTCTTATGACATTGTTTTTCATTCTTACAACATTTTTCGATATTTTCTGATATTTTCCCCGATGTTGCCGATATTTTCGTTTCTGGTGACATTTTCGCCGACACGATGTTGGTAACACTGGTTAAAACAGATTTAGAAGGTGAAGAGTTGATGCCAAAAGTTTCGTTAGCACACGTGACAAGGATTACCCAACCATATAAACAATTGTCTCTTTAGAAAGGAGGAAAAAACAAATTGATGCCAAAATTCTATAGATCCTAGCAAATTAGGAGAAAAATAAGTAAGGTCACATATGCTTTGGATCTTCCCATTAAAGGCTGAATGCATAACACGTTTCAGGTATCTTGTTTGAGAAAATTTAGGAAGTCATTGCATTGTGCAAACAAAGTTATGGATCCTTGATGAAAAAGGCAAGCCTACCTTGGAACTTGAAGGCATCTTATCAACTCGAACTAGATTGCTCCAATCTAGAAGAATGATGGAGTACCTCATCAAATGGAAAAAATTGCCAATTGAGGAAAGGCAAGGCATTTTGACATACGTATCCTTCTCTACTAGTGTTTTGAGGGCAAAGCATTTTTAAAGGGAAGGAGGGCTTGCAATATACCTTTCAAAACATATCTGTTGAGTGCCCTTTGATTGAGAGTGTTGTGATAGAGAAAATGTATTACACATTTTCTCTAATATTTCCCCCACCCCCACCCCCACCCCCACCCTCATATTGCTAGACAAGTTTGTCAATCAGGGGTCCCTCCTAAGGTTTGGAGCTCTGAAACAGACTTACTTGGGGCTGAAATCATTGAAGAAAATCTTTTGGAAGCATTGAACAAAACGAAAAATGGAAAATCTCTTGGTATAGATGGTATCCCTTGTGAATTCTTTAGAAGGAGGTGGAAGTTGGGTGGTTAGGATCAATTTTCTAAAAATTGGTCGAACTAGAACCGAACTAGTTAGTTTCATTGGTTTAACCCTTAAGACCCTAGAATTGGCCATTGAACTGGTTTTGCAATCGATTTTGTATCGAATTGAACCAATTGGTTCAGTATGGAACATGTCAAACTAGTTGATTCCACCGGTTTTGTTTGGTGTTGTTGACTTGTGGTGGATGGGGTTGATGATGAGCCACTAGTAGCACTAGGGATGACAGGCACTATCCGTGCTACTACTAATATTGTAGATGTCCCCGAGGAGTTCACGGAGTCTGAGCCAGCGGATGATCCTATATTTCATGTTGAGGATCCCATTTCCAGTAGTGGTGATGAGTTTGATGATTGATCATGTTGATCATTGTTATGTAGTAGCTTGCAACATGCCATTTTTTGGAGTCTAGAGGCCATGTAGAGCCCTGTTGTTTATGTATTTTGTTTCGGATGTATACTGCTCTCTGTTGAGATTTAGGTACCTTGGAAAGTGGTCCCCATGTGCTTATGAGTCTCTAAGCACAAAGGGGGAAGACTATTACTCTTGTACTTTACTTTATGATTCTAATTTCACTTTGACTTAGGAGATTTAAGTCAAAAGTGAAATATGTCACTTAAGTCATAAAGTGACAATTAATTCACAATGTGGGTGAATTAATAGACATAAAGCAACTAAGGAAAGTGGGTTTCCTTAGTGAGATTTTTGGATGAGATCTCACACATTGATTAGACTTGGCTAGATCTAATCTAGGCCATTGATATTTTAGGGTTGGCTCAAAGAGGCTAAAGAGAGGGTAAAGTGAGTTTTGGAGAAGAGAAGAGAAGAGGGGTGCATATCTTGAGGAGGAAGAGGGTGTACTTCATGAGGGTTTGAGAGAAACCCTTGAGAGCTTGAGGAGAGGCTCTTGTTTGGTTTGAGCTTGCATGGAGAGCATTTCCATGGAGCCATAGCCTTCATTTCTGAGAGGGAGCATTTTACATGGAGGAGGGGCGCATCTAGGAGAGGAGGTGCACTTGTATCCTTCATTTGCTCACCAGGAGAGGACTTGTCACCTTGAGATGAGGTCAGATGCATGAGGAGGCTAGAGGGAGGGTGCATGTTTTCATGGTGAGAGATATCCAACTTTAGTCTCTGTTTATTTATGGTGATCATTTTTGCTAGGAGGAGTGCGCACCTGTGGAGAGGACTGGCAGCTACTTGGTAGTAGATTTGCTTGGAGGATTCGAGCTTTGACAATTTCAGTGGAGAGGCAACACAGGAGAGCACATTCCCGTGGAGGCATTTCTTCATTGGGTCACAGAGGAGCTGGGCAACAAAGGGAGAGGGCGCACCTAAGTTTGGGCACTTCTCTTTCTGGTTCTTGTGGCAAGGCTTGTGAGGAGCTTGCTATGTATACAGGTTCCATTGTATTTCATTACCTATTGTATCTCTTGCTTTGATCATCATTATATAGACATATATCCCAAACTGATTTTCCCCGGCGGGGTTTTATCCAGGGTCATGTTGACCAAAAATACCCGTGTACAAAAATGCATGTCTTAGTTTTTTAGATCTGCTTATTTTCAGCTGTAAAGATCTTTAGGTGTGTTGTACTTATTTTAGTATGCATGTGCTAACTTCTGGTTACTAAAACTACATGCTAGAGCACCTAAAATTGGAAGTGCAACCGTAACAAATCAGCAAGAAGTTCTTGGACTGTTGGCTGTCCTAAAACAGCAGCAAACATTATCTTAACAGTTGAAACTTAGAGTCAATCTGTGGTCAAAGACAGACCCAGTTGACAAGCTTGATAGGACCTGAAAATCTTCACTCTCGGTGCCATTTTACTATATTCACCCTTACATGGTATCTACTATATACATGAGTAGACTTTGCATATTTGGTCTCTAATGGTTTCGATTTACATTGATGTACATGAATATGTATTTTGTTTTATTAAATTTTTTGTATTTAATGTATTTTCTTAGTACTGGTTCATAAATTGGTTTGTCCACTGATTTTGATTTGATTCCGATCCGAGTTTGGTATGACCCTTGGTTGATTCCGACTTTAAAACATTGGTCAGGTTATGTTGTGTATGGCTAATGAAATTTTCCATTTTGGTAGAGTGGGTTAGCTGCAAAATCAAGAATCGATTAGACTCATTATACCTATCCATAAGAATTCAGCTAGGGACACCATTGGTGCTTGGTGCGCAATCACTTTGCTTCATGTATCTTATAAATTTTGGCTAAGGCGATTTCTATGAGGGTCAAATGGGTGGCGGATTAGATTGTTTTTCTTTACCAAATAGGCTTCATTCATGGCAAATATATCCTTGATACAATTTTGACAACATGGGAGTGTGTTGGGTGTGCCAAAGAGTCTGGTCAACGAGTTGTTTTGTTGAAAATTGATTTCAGTAAGGCTTATGACAGGATAGACTAGTCTTTTATAACAGATATACCGTCTTGGTGGTGGGTTGGCGATCATTTCATGTCCATGATTAATGCTCTTTTCTCCAATGTTTCAACATCTGTTTTGGTCAATGTTGCAAACCTTGTGTCAGTGAATATATTGTCGAGGGTTTGAAAAAAACTTATTGACAACATCGGGGAAAATATTGGAAAATATTGATAGACTTAAAAAAATACAAAATTATTCTGTTTTTTCAAAATTTTAAATGTCTAAAGCAACAACAACATAAAATAAAGGCATTGCCACATAACTATGAAAAGGCAGTTCATATATATGACGTGCAAGATGTCAAGTGATACATCACACATTGAAATTGAATCATGTCTCGAGTCCCAAAATTTCATCTAAAAATATAATAAATTGGACTCTTGCTCAAATTGAATTCTTTGCTAAACTGTATTTATCTCCATAATTTATATACAAGAATTTTCTGTTAGATAACATTTTTGAATTATCTTCTTGACTCTTCATTGATTTGATTCTACATATGCTACAACCAACACAAATTCTGATTTTATCCTCCCCATTTGGTTGTTATTGATTCAAGATGATATTCAAGGGGTTTTCAACTTTCGGGGGTTGTTGCTGAGGTCAAGGGGGAATCAATTCTAAGCATATTTTATGCAATTTCAATTGATTCCCCATGGTAAATGGGAATCAATCTCCACTCGATTTCGATAAATCCGTTAATGGCGATGAAAGCACTTGATTTCCCCTCTTTAGCTAGATAGAAGACGATGAATTTCTACTTGTTAGAATTGGTAGTTCGGAGGTACTTTTGCATTGACGGCGCCTAACATGCGGAAGTGAACGAGCACACTTTCTCCCTAGTGACTTTATAATATGTTTTTATAAGTAACTTTATAAAGTGTTTTTATAAAGTTGGGTCTTTTAATTTTTAAGTGTAAAAGTGACTTTATGATGTTATGGGTCACTTTATTGACTTAAGTGACCTCGACGAATGATTAAGTCATGACTCTTGATCTCATGAGAGCAAGATCTAATCTTGACCGTCAATCTCATTGGAAGACCAACGGTTAGGGCAGTTACACTTTCAAATTAGATAAAGGCAGCTCATGAGGAAGAGAGGGGCACACTTTTTGAGGAGACTTAGAGGAGAGGTGAAAAGACATGATTCCCAAGAGAGTTCTTTGCCTTGAGGGAAGAGCTGCAACAAAGGGGTTTGGCACACATCCCTAGGAGAGGCATAGGCACACAATCCAAGGAGCATTTGCAACATTAAATATAGTCCGTACAACAACAACAGAAGAGGCCATACAACAAAAAGGAGGCATAGAAATTGATGCTGTTGTCTAACAGCAGTATTGGCATGATTTTCTATGCAGTTTGTTGATTTTATGCTGTTCTGTACTGTAACACACCCACTATGGCATAATAAAAGTTTACGCTTTTCCTCAAGGGACAAAATCCTCGAAGTCCTACGGGGGCCTAACGCAGGCTAGTTCTTCCCTGCTCACCTCCCTGTGATCGTGGGTTAGGACCACAGGCCAAACAAACCAGGCGCCTTTTCGTGTTTCGCGACTCAGCGATACAAGTGAGTCCAAATCTTAAAGGTAGAATGGCGAGGGGGCTTTGGAATGAAACCCTGGCCGTAGATCTAGGCACGCAGATTCTGGCCGTCCAGATCTACCCGTCGCTTAACGACAAAGCACTAGCTCCCTTTCTTTAGTCCCTATCTTGATAGGATCACATACGCACCTAAATGCAAGCGCCTTTCACAACTCGTGACCTTGTGAGTCGTGAGTCGAAGACCCTCGAATTTTCTTCACCAATCGCCGATACCCGAGATTCTGATATGGTATGGCCCCTCCTTATTAGCGCTCTCCACGCGTGACCACCGGCTAGGGCTAACTACTAGCCTTGCTTGCAACTTGCAAGTTCGCGAGTTGAAAGGTTGAACCTCTGGGCCCTTCTTTTACAAAACCCCGAGATGCGAAAGTCAGAGAAGGTTTGACTCCTTCCAGGCTTCTTGGAACTCACAACTTCGCGACTTGAGTTGTTGGGCCTTTGTGCTCCTTTCTTACGAGAACCCGAAGTACGAGAAGTCAACAGGATGTTGACTCCCGTTTCAAACGACACGTGTCCACCACCTGTCACCACTTCTCCCTCTCTCTAGGCATCTTTATCGTCACACCACATGTCAACCACGTGGGTCCCACCAAGCAGACGTGCCACGTGTTGCACAAGCTCTCGTGACTCACAAGATCGTGACTTCTACAGTTGAAACTGATTCCCCTCAACCTCCGAGACCCTGATATGCGATATGGTGAGGAGGTCTTGACTCAATGGTTGCTCCTACTTCTCGCTATTCGGGACTTCGCGACTCCAAGGGTTTGGTCTTCCACCTCCAAACTCACGAACCCCTGATACGCGATGTATCGAGACGTCAGATCCCACGGCTGTCCTTCCTCTTTGATCAATGACCCAGATCACATCGCGATCTCGCGACTCGGGACTTCGTGACTCCAAGAGCCTGGTCTTCCCCCTCCAAACTCACGAATCCCCGATACGCAATGTATCGAGACGTCAGATCCCATGGCTCTCCTTCCTCTTTGATCAACGGCCCAGATCACATCGCGATCTCGCGACTCGAAACTTCGTGACTCCAAGAGCCTGGTCTTCCACCTCCAAACTCACGAATCCTCGATACGCGATGTATCGAGACGTCAGATCCCACGACTGTCCTTCCTCTTTGATCAACGACCCAGATCACATCGCGATCTCACGACTCGGGACTTCATGACTCCAAGAGCCTGGTCTTCCACCTCCAAACTCACGAATCCCCGATACGCAAAATGGTCAGATCGCTGCCACCTGTCCTCCAACATGGACGGTCTCGATGTCTTCGGGACTTTTGGGACGTAGTCAAGTTCACTCTCCCGCCTAAGTAAAGGTTAAGATCGACGGCTTATAGAACTTCGATGGGTCCCTGGGATTTACGGTCCAGGATCCCATCGTTGTTTGCGAAGGCTGAAAAGGCGAGGTGTTAACGCCTACGCTCCTTCTCTAGATCCGTCGGTGTTGACAGGATTGGGGTATTCTCGAAAGGATTCCGACCGTTCATTTACCAAGCGATAGGGTATTTTCTTTCTATATTTGAATCTCGCTATCCCTTTTGATCTTGAATCACGAAGTTCAAACTCTCAGAGCTTCAGGCTCCCATGACCCCAAGACCTTAAAAAGCTACTCTTTCTTGCATAAAGGTTCCAGACCTGGATTGCATGAACCCTCAGACGGTTCTCGGGCAATTATCCCTGATCTTAATCGTGTCTCTGGTAAGGTTCAGTACGGTTACAAGGTTTATGGGGTAATTCTCGGAAAAGAGTACTCTCAAGGGGACTTCCTAGAATATTACGAGAAACTAAGCAAATAAGACGATTCTCGGTGGAGCGAACTCATGTCCCAGACTTAATCATTTGTGCAGAAAACAACTATGGCATGTAAGCATACACAGGCATTCATTCTATCAAATCAAACGTTAGGTAAACACTTATATTCAGAACTATTTACAAGCACATAAAACTGAACATGCGATTATGGCATTAACTTCAAATAACACTTATCAGAAATAACACCAGAGGTGATGCAACTGCTGAGAGGGGTGCTCGTTTCCACCCAACCGTAGGCCCAGCGACTCCCAACGGATTTACCACTAGCCACCCCCGAGCTGAGACCACGATGCTGTGAGACTGCGTCTCGGTTTGCCAGTGTCCGAGAACGAGGGTTACTCTCCCCCTTCTCTGCTATCACTCACTCTGTATTTTTCCAGAGTTCCTCTTCCTTCCCCTCGCATCTGCCCCCTCCGTGCTTCTTCCTCACGCATTTCCCTCTTGCGAGGTTGTGTGTGGCGCGATTTCCCTCGCGGTGGTCAGGCCCGAGGCTCCTATGGATGGGCGGTTCACTTTCCCCATCCCTCATTAATTCCTAAGGAGCCATCTACCTACCAACCTGCGAGTAATTTATTTCGGGCCAGCGAGCCGCTCTTGGTTCTCCGGGCCAGTGAAGTCCAAATACGGTATTGGTTTCGGTGGAAGTTAACGCCACCTTT
>ML777943.1:1064186-1078832 GCA_009831015.1 Picea engelmannii | reverse complement strand
TCCCCTTGGCCTATAATCAATTGAAATTAACTCCTAGAACCTTGTAATTAAAATTAACTTAGTAACTTAGGGACAACCCCCCTTGGCTTCCCTAGGAGTAAGCCTAGACGGAAGAAGTTCTTGTCAAGGTGACAGTGTGGGCAAGAATTTAGACATTGTGTCTCCGAGGGCACACTAAGTGAGCCAGACTTAGCTCACGTTTGCAAGTGTGCATTAGGGCGACAACAGAAGCTTATGCTTAGATTCAAAATCACCTCAGGTAGGCATATTTACAGGATTAGAGGGCCTTACCTGATTATTGATGTCATCACTGCTCCTTGGGACTTTAGGATCGATGGGAAGTTGGCAACTTGGTGTTTCAAAGAATATGGGAAGCATGGAAAAAGTTGTATTAGCTCTCACATGGCATTGGGATAGTTATAAATGAGGATTTGATCTAGCATACCATTCAATATTGACATGGAAAGACTGATCGTCTACTTTGGTACATAACTTGAGATTTCTTTCTAATAAACTAGTGAAAAAGGGGTTTCTAAGGTGGTTGGATCTTTGTGATGTAAATTCTAGGGCTTGGAATCCTTGGCATGATTTGTCTTGAGAGTTTGACCATTCAGATTGTGTAGCAATTTAGGGGATCGAACAGTTATTACCAATAAATGATCTTTACAAGCTCAACCTTCATTACGTTGGAACCATTGGGAGGGATTGGTTGTGGAACCATGGTAAATCCATTTGGATATACAAATCGAAAAAATTGTACTAGTGCCTCATTTTCATTCTAGGAGAAGTTGAATAGATTGTGGAGTCTAACAAATGTAGAGGCAAAATGGGTGAATTGTCTTCTTGTAGTGTGGTCTTATAGAATTTCTTTTAGGATGAGGGTCTTTGCTTGCCTTCTTGTTCTCTAGAGACTATCATCTATGGACTGTCTTTCACGAAGAGGGCATCCCTCAAGACGGGAGTACAACAGATGCAAAGGACATTCTTGAGGATTCAGCCTATTATGATGATCTTGATGAGTTATGAGTGATGAATCATGACCTAGTATATACTGATTAGATTACAGTTTGATTATTTTTGGACTCTAAAGGCCATTTAGAGCCTCATTGTTTATATACCAGCCTAGATCCATCTTAACTCTGGATCTATCAAGTGCCGACAGGGATTAATTAAATCCCTCGAGGTGCAAACCTTTTCTCAAGTTTTTTACTCTAAAAAAGGTTTTCAACTTGAGAAATTTGATCCCTCTCGGTGCTTGATAGATCTAGAGTTAAGATGGATCTAGGCTAATTTATTATTTATTTAATTTTTATTTGTTCTCAAATATATACGTACGTATGTTATGTGACATCTCCCCCATACTGGGCTGTAGAGCATCTCTCGTTGCAATTACATCTTAGAACTTAAATTTTATGTATCTTAGAATAGATTTTATGCATCTCAATGTGGTTTTGCCTTTTTGCACCCATAGTTGCAATATAAATCAACATACTTGCATATTTGGTGTCTAATTGTTCATATTTACATTGATGTGGATGAAACACACACATATTATATATTTGAATATTTTATAATTTTGCTGAGCTGACTCTGAGTTGAAGGTGAGTATCTAGTCATCTCTTAGTAGAAGGGCTCATCACGTCTGAGTCTGATTTGGCCATCTTTGGCCACTAGTGGACATTAATATTTAAATTAAATAAAATTTGTGCCCTGCTGTCTCTGCTGGTCTTGGGTATGCCTGTGGCAATGTTGATATGATCAATTTTGGAACCCTAACCTACTCCAACTATTAGAATCACACATGTATTAGAATTTAGACCTAGTGATGCCTATATTTGGCTTTCCTGCCTGGCAAGGCATTGAGGCTGAAGGCCAGTGTCGTGCATGTTGCAGCTCATTTCTATATAATATAGCTTTATGGAAACAATGTAAGCTGGTTGTTTTAGACTTTAAAGTAATATTCAAACTGAAATGAATATACTGACTACCTGGTCCCCTAATGATGGTATTTTTACCCTTACCAAAATCAGATACCAATGATTAAAATTTAGACAGAACCCTTCCAATTACCTGTTAGCATAGTGACAAAGGGGAGACTCATTTCAAGATGAATTTGATGGCATAGTTTTCAGTCCCGATCTGGGGTCCCCAAACTGTCTTCTATCATCAATACTATTGTCGCTATATGACACCATTGTTCTGGATGCCACTGTGGTCATTATGGTGCTGCCAGACATGCTTGTGAGAGGAATATGGAAAATAAAATCCTCTGGGAAAACAGCACACGAGAGGCTTTTCAATGGAGAAGCGTATACATTAAATGTCTTATTTATCATTTATATGATATCAAGTGTCAGAGAAAGGCTGTAGTAGATTCATGTACCTAAAGTGTGGTGTTCTAATATTTCTCTTTGAATATGTAGAATAATCGTTTCAAATTGTGATATTCAATTAAAATGTATTCTAGTTTCTTTCGTCATCATGTGCCTGCACACCTTTACAAGAAAAGGTCCCTTTTTATTCCAAGGAAAACTTCATGGGGAAACCTAAGGGATGCTTCCCCACATTCGTGAATGGCATCCCTAGTAAACCCATCCCTTAATTTTCTTTATCATCATCGTTCTTTTCTTCTATTTTTGTTTTTTATTGTATAATAATGGAATATTTTTGTGGATAATATGTCCTGGACATCATCAGCTGCATTTAGGGTTTAGGGCTCATATAACTAACATGTCAAATGGAATACAGTGCCATTTTTCTATTTGTTGGGAATCAGTTCTCAAGCCTTACTCTTTTAATTTGCAGGCAAACCCTCCTCAGTTGCATTCAAATCTTTTGTATATCCAGCAATACAGGCGACAGTCTCGGCTAGTCTCTGAAGCTGCATACTTCTTTACTAATTTGGTATCTGCAGAGTCCTTCATAAAAAATATGGATGCCAAATCTCTTTCAATGGACGAAAGAGAATTTGAAAAGAACATGCAGACAGCAAAGTTGCTTTTCAATGGTACTACAAGCCAAGCTGACTATCCTGCAAATCATTCTGCTGCCGAAGCAGTACAATTCATGTCGGAATCTGCTATATCAAAGATGCAAGTACATAAATTACATCAAAAGGAAGGAAATGAAGAACTCCAACCTCTAGGTGAATATCAAGCTTCGGCAAAACGACCTCCAGTATCTATTGGAAACATGGACAAGAGTAATGAAGCATACATGAAAGACAGTTCAGAAACAAGTAGAATGTCAGTACAAAAACTAGAAGAGAAGGGAGCTGCTGCAGTGTTGCATGCAGCTCATACTGGTCAACTAATTCGAGAATATCCCTTCTTGTATGCAAGTGCTGGGGATTTGAGGGTGGAAGATGTTGAAGCATTGCTTGTTGCTTACAAAGAGCTCGTACTAAAATATGTTTCACTTTCAAAAGAAGTAGAGAGTTCATCATCACATAAAGGCCAGATTGCATTTAAAGGTGATGTGCAGTCAAGGCAGGCTGACTCAGATGTCTCCAAGAAAGAAAGAGATCGGAATGATCAGAAAATCATGTCTGCACCTACTTTGTCTACAATGAATGAAGGCAGTGGAGGATCAGACATCAAGCATTCCAATCAAGAATTGACAAAAAATGTGGATGAAGATGGCCTTCAATTGGGTACAGAATTAGATCATACAGAGAGTCAACTTTTTTCTAGTGGTTCAAGGGATATGAATGGTGAAGTTCCTGCATCTGACCGAATAAAAACAATAGTGATGGAAGTTACTGGTCATTTGAATGAAGGTGGTTCTGGACTTGATCATCGCACAGAGAATGGAAGTACTGGGGATGTAGTGTCAGTATCAGATTCTGACAGTGTTTTGCTGAAGGCAGGCGAACAATCTTTTGTAACTTCTGCAGACATGTTATTCTCTGAAGTAGCTCCATCAAATGACAAGGGCAATGATGGTCTGTAAAAATGTATACATTTTTGGTGTATTCATATCTGGTGGCACATTGTCGACTGAAATTTCATTAGCTTTTTGATAGTTGTATTTTAGGGAGCCTTTCTTATGCTCTGTTAAATATTTTCTGCTGATGGCAGCTTACTGTTCCTTTGCTTGAAGCTCTTCGAGCATGGTATTTTATGCATGCTTAATATTTGCAAACAATATCATAACTGGATGGCACATTGAAAACATGTTAATTTGGTCAAGAACATTGTAAAAATCTGAAAAAATGAAACCGCCCGGGAGGAGAGTTCCGAGTTCCATGCCAGATGTTGTTCAATAATTGCATATAGTGTTTTGCTCACTCTTGTAGCTCAATTGTCTTTTGTATAATAGTGGACCTGCATTGTAATGAATCTTTGATCTATATTTCACTAAAAAATGTCTCTACCGTGTGACAATATTTGCTAAGTAATGACTTGAAATTTCTGCAGTATATTGCCATGTAACTGTTTGCTTCCTGACAGAGACGGAATGGTCTTTATATGACTTACTAAAGGAGATATCTCGATTTCTAACTTTGATTAATTTTTGATGCAAAGCATATAATAAGAACTGAGTTTACAAGCTAATTGTTTTAAATCTCTTTCAATTTTTGTCACTTCAATTGTATGTCATCAGCTCTCTAGGCATTTGCTACCCTCAGGATAGAAAGAAATTGGGCCACAACACAAGACCTGATGTTACCTTGTTTATTTTACTATAAACTTGTGCTAAACAATATATAACTAAATCAATATGTGATGTGTAGATAGTGATTTGAGGCTAAAAATATTGTTGTAATTGTTGCAGCTTGTTATTCATAGAATATACAACTCAACATACAGGTCAAAAATCAATGCAGCGTTCAGATGAGCCATGGTGTGCTTGTGTTGAGCTCCGTTGTAGTTGTGTTGAAGGAATGTAAGATATTCATCCCATGTGCAGGGTTGGAAATGATTGTACATGCACAATAGGTGAATACTATTCTATTCATATTTTGAATCTACCTATCTGTCAATGGATGAAAGGACATGGACATGTCTAGCCTTGTGTCTAGGATGCTCCAAAGGGATTTCCAAGAGTTGGGGATTTGTGATCTTTGTCTGATACATTGGATCTGGGCAAACCCAAAATCGACCTAGACATGTGAAAATAATAGTTTCGTTGTGTCCTGTTAACCCCCAGATTTTCCTGCTCAATTGGACGGTTAAGTTCTAGATAGATTTCATTAAGTTGGTTTTAGTGACAAGTGCATCCAGGTTCACAGTGATCAGAGTTTGTTTCAAAGCCGTTTTCACCAGATTTTAAGGAAACTGCTATTTTTAGCAGTTTTCCTATTCTCTAGGAGCCAGAGTTCTGAGGTCAGTGTAATATTCCTGACTTGGCTAGTCTAGGAAATACTGCTAATGTGTGTGTAGGATCAAAGGTTTACAACATATAAATGATCATACAAATAATAAACGCGACAAAGGACTGCAAAGTTTGTATTATGATATCTCTGTGGATTACAAAATGGCCGAATGCGGCTGAATAAACTGACAATACTCGACTAGATCAACAGACAAAGGATCTTATCCGGAATACAAATAAGCAACTGCAGTTGAATAAAATAACAACACTGGGCTAGATCAAAAGACAAAAGGATCTTAGCCGGAATACAAATAAGCAACTAAAAGATAATACCCGAAATATGGGAGCACTGTAGAATCAATGAAAAATGATGGAAGACCTGGATGATCTTCCCGGTGACTAGGGTGTGTCTTTCAACACCGAAATCAGCCAACTGGTGTCTTCCTCCTGGAATACACCGAACTATCTCTCCTGAGATGCGCCTCTTCTCCTCAATGACAAGTCATAATTTGCATAATGATGAATTAGGTCGTTGACTCTTCCTTTATAGCTTTCCAAAACCCTAAATCATGTTGAAACCTTAATTCACTGTTGACTTCCAAAGCCCTAAATCACTGTTGAAACCCTAATTCACTGTTGACTTCTATTTTTAGCTCATAATGACTTAAAAGCGCTTTTAACCCTTTTTAGCTCAATGTCACTTTTCGAATATAACCCCTGTGACTGGAGTGACCTCTAGTAACCTTGTTTACCCCTCTTTGGCCTTGGCTATAGTCTAACGGGGCGGTTTAGACCATTAAGCCTCCTCTCTGGAGCTCCTATTTGGAAAGGGACATTACAGTCAACATGTCAAAGATAATCACATATGACGGGTCCTTGCAGGCTTATGATGCCAATGAACTTATTTTGGGCGAGATGCGAGCATTTTCATGGCATTGCTATTTTTAGCAATTATGTTTTCATGGCTCACATGCCAATTTTAGCATATATTTGGGTTCCTTGCAGAAAACCAAGTCCAAAGAGATTATTTTCATTGGCAACAGTCTGATAGCAGTTTATTTTATTTCCCATCTTTCTTTTTTTAGGAGTCGGACTGCTATTTTTGGCACGATTATATTTAGTAGTTCTATTTATAGCAGGTACAAGGTCTAATCTCATGGTTCTGGTGTGCAATAATGAGTGGTTTCTAGGATGGTGAGTCAATTCCAAATTGAGCAAGTGGATGTATTCTGACTGTGACATGTGGCAACCATCGAAGGGGTTTTCATTTGAGCCAAACCCTAGGTTGAATTGTGCTGCCAAGTGTGTCAAACCTCCAAATCCTAATTCGACCTCCTTGGTATTTTTGGCATTTGTGCTAAGTTTGTTAGGGCTAATCTAATATCCCAACCTCTTGGCATCATTTCTAAATTTACCATTAGTTAGTCCTTTTCTATTTTTGAAACCCTAACTTGCCTTGTATCTGTGCTAAAATTACTCAAACTGAAACCCTCTCCTTGGTATTTGTTCTAAAATTGCTCAAGCTGAAACCCTAGGCTGCCTTATCATTTATGCTTAGCATCTCTGCTAAATTATCCTATTAAGTCTACATGCCATTCCATTGTGTAAAACAAGAAGTTTATGGTGTATAAGCTGCCGGGTCATGCAATGTAGGTGATATTTTTGACAGGTTATCATTTTTGTAAAGCTATAGGAATCAACGCTGGAGGTAGCCTTGTGTCAATAAGCGATAGTTTGAGAGTAGTGTGGCCATGGGATAACAAGTTGCTGGCAGGTATTTGACAATGAAAGACACATGGTTAATTTCTTGAATTGCATAAATGAATTCTTGTCTCATTTGGTTGATGAAGTACATGAGGGTGATTCTTCCCCACTGGTCTAATTGCAGATTGACATGATACCAAGAGGTCTAGTTCCTTTAGAAAATTTATTTGATAAATATGATGTTTTCAAAGAAATTAACAAATCTAAGTTGGATGAATAGGTGATTGAGGTGAACTTTGGCTCCAAGGAGTCCCCCATAATTTGGCCAAGTGCACCCATGGAGAGAAGAGGAAGTTGGAAGCTTTGGTACATGAGTACAAGGATGTATTTGTATGGTTTTACGATGAACTGAAGGCATATGATCTAAAGGTAATAGGGCATGCAATTCCATTGAAGAAATATGCCAAATCTTTCAGACAAATGTTAGTGCCACATGAACCCCAAGGTAGCCTTGGTTATAAAAAGAGATTTGTAGAAGCTATTTAAGACTCACATTATTACATTGATCAAGTATTTGAACAGGGTGGCTAATGTTGTCCCGGCTAGGAAGAAGAATGGTGAGATATGCATTTGCATTGATTTCAGAAACCTTAATCTCACTTCTCTTAAGGATAGTTATCCTCTTCGTAGTATGGAACATTCTTTGCAATCAATAATTGGATTGGGGATGATGTCTATGCTAGACGGATTTTTAGGTTACAACCAGGTATTGGTATTAGAGGGTGACATGTATAAAATTGCTTTTACTACCCCTTGGAGGACTTATGCTTATGTTAGGATGCCCTTTGGTTTGATGAAAGTTGGAGCTACTTTCTAGCATGCTATGAACTTTGCTTTTTTTCGATTTCTTGTATAAGTTCATTGTAGTATACTAGGATGATATCATCGTGTTTTCAATGAATAGGTATGACCATGTTGTACACTTACATAAATCTTTTGATAGGTGTAAGTTTTTGGGCATATCGTTGAATCCAAAGAAGTCTGTTCTAGGGGTTTATGAAGGCAAAATTTCGGGGCATATTATCTCAAAGGAGGGTGTAAAGATTGACCTTGAAAGGGTAAAGGGTATTTAGGAATCCCCTTTACCTAAAACTAAGCAAGCTATTCAATCTTTCTTTGGTCGCATTAATTTCGTTAGGCGTTTTATTTCTATTTTTGTAGAGATTGTGAGGCCTATATCAGACATGTGGAAAAAGGATCAAGATTTGAAATGGACTGATGAACCAAAGAGAGCATTTGTAAATATTGAACAAGCTTTATGTCAGGTTCCAGTTCTGATCAACCCAAACTATGGTAGGGAATTTCAATGGTTTTAGTTTGCTTCTGACTTTACCATGACTGCTATGTTATTGCAAAAGAACCAATAGGGAAGTGAACAACCAATTGCCTTCATGAGCAAGACACTTCAGTGGTAGAGTTAGACTATGCCTCAATGGAGAAGCAGGCTTATGCCTTGGTCAAAGCTATAAAATATTCCCATGATTACTTTTGGAATGCTAAGATGGTAGCCTATATTTCTCATCCCATGGTGAATGATATACTATTGCAGAAAGAGTGTAGTGGGACATGAGGTAGGTGGATTACCAAGATTCAGGGGTATGATCTTGAGGTAAAGCCAAGTAAGTTGGTTCGTGGTCAAGGATTGGCTAGGTTGATAGTTGATAGAAGCCTTGGTATAGTAAAGGATTTGCAATTTGTTGGTCAGTTAAACAAATTGTTGTCTTCATTAAAGCAACATCATTGGTATTCTCATAGTGGTTATCATTTAAAAAATTTCCCATGTCCTACTAACTTTGACAAGATGTAGAAGCGATCTTTGAAGTCATATGCAACTAAGTATTGTTTGATGTAGGGCAGACTCAGTTTGAGAAACCTAGATGGGATTATACTTCAATGTGTTGATCCACTTGAATTCAAATATCTTTTATAGGTGTTACATGCAGGCTTATGCGGAGGACATTTCTCAAGTAGAACCATTGCACACAAGATCATGCACGTTGGGTATTGCTGGCCCACTTTATTTGCAAATACTCATGCTTTTGTCCGTGCTTGTGATCCTTGCTAAAGATTTGAGGGAAGGTAGAAGTTGTTGGCTGTACCTCTTGATCTAGTCACAGTGCAAGACTCTTTCTAGCAATGGGGGCTTGATTTTATTGGTTAGTTCCATTAGAATTCCAACAATGGGTTCAATTGGATTCTTAAAGCTACAAAGTATTTTACCAGATGGGTAGAGGCAATATCGTCAAAGACTTCTTCCAGTGGTAGTATTGTCTAGTTCTTGGAAGACAACATTGTTACACGATTTAGAATGTCGAGCAAGATTACCACATATAATGCAAGTGTCTTTCGATCAATAGAGTTGATGACCTTTTATTCCCAACACAACATTACTTTAGCTCATTTAGCCAATTATTATTCGTAGGGGAATGGATTGGTAGAGTCTAGCAATAAGAATCTCATTCGAATAATTAAGAAAGTGGTTGGGGAGTCTTACACCTAAGATTCACTTCAATGTTCCTTGCGTTTTTTTCACTTGATGTGGACCACCATATGAGCAGATTGTGTGCCTTATTGTACCATGATGAGCCTAAAGTGTGGTTGTATTTGCACTCATGTATTGTATTGGACCATGCTTAGATGTCTTATTTATTGGTAGGGGGCCTATGTGTTATCTCTAGATCCCATGTGGTTGGTCATGGCCCATCCTTTTAGTCCCCATTTCAAGGTTGGATTTTTCTTTTATGGCTATTGTTGATTGCCCCTTGGTGCTAGTAACTCTCACCATGTTGGTCATTTATGATCTGGGTTAGGTATGCAACCATCTTGGGGTGGATCTACTACGACACATGATCTAGGGGAGCTACATGGTCTTGTACCCCTTCTATTATGATGCAAAAGTGTTTCTCTTTGTAAAGGTTGTCACACCTATATATCGCACACTTATTGTATTCCTAAGCATAGATCCCTTTCTTATGTATTCATCACAATTTGGCCATCTACTATCGGAGATGATTATGCATACCTTCACTCAGTTTCACATATCTTGAGGCAATTCCATAGTTCTCGAGGCAATACACACATTTCGAGGCATTGGTCACATCCTCCAAGGCACTTTTGGGTTACATTTGCACACTTGAACATCCTATACACATGCCACCTTGGAGATCCTAGAACATTGCTCTTCTTTCACCATTTTTGGAGGTATCTTTCACTTGATTAGAGGCCCGACCCACTCGTGTGGGGATTTTGGTAGCAATGTGGATGATTTGGGACATGATTTGACTTGGAGATTGATTTTCCTTGCCTTGTGGAGGACCTTTGCTTGATTTGAGGGCTTAATCTTGCCTTGGAGATTACTCTTGATGATTCCTTGAGCACATTATGAGGAGGCTGTCCACTTTAGAGGTCATTCTCCATTTCTTCATGAGGTCATTCCACTTGGAGGAGAGGAACATTGGAGCCTCACTTGCTTGGGAGGTTTCCCCAACTTGTTTTGAGCCCTCCACATCACTCTTTTGATGGAACATTGTCTTTGGAGATTAAATCGACCCCATTTTTTGTGGAATGTTCCTCTTGCATGGGGTTTTTATGCACATGTGGCATCATTTGACTTTGTATTGACTTAGTCTCCTTTGTGTGGATGACAAGTCTTCTTTTCTTAGTCTTCTACGCTAAATTTAGGGAAAATACTTATTAATGAATGAGAAGGATGTAGAAGCCTCCTCTATAAATAGTTGCTCTCCTCTCATTTCAAATGGTTGTGAATTGTTGGAGATATTTTTTACAAACCTTTATTAGAATATCTTTCTTGGAGTTTTCTTGGTGTCAATTTTGAAGCTCTATATTATTGTGAATGTTCAAGACTTCTACATAACTAGCAAGATCAATCCATTTGAAGAGTTGCATAACTACCTGAAGAGGAGATGCTCTAGGGTTTGCTCCCTCCTCTTATTAACTTGGGTAAGTACTTAATCCATTGCTTTGCATTTTCCTTTTGGTTACTTGGCAAGGGTTTTAAGCATTATATTCAAGTTATAATTGATCTTGTTGGTGAAGGCTTTTCCCTTGGGGAAACCCCTTATTGTAGGGCTTTGGTTTTCATGACTTGTCTTGATTAGACAAGAGAATACTTTCCCTTGAGATTCTAGTCTCATTCTAATCCAAAGCCTTGGATAACCAATACTTAGAGGGGCATACTTTTTGATCCCAAAAAGTCCTAAGTGGAGACAAGGCACTAAGTCTAACTCCCAACAACTAACCACCAAATTTATAAAATCAAAATCATTTTCTTTTCTTGCTTTATAAAATATAAAAATCCAATCTTTTTTATAAAAGATAAAAACACAAAAATTTTCATTTGTTGTCTAGTGGGTGTTCAATGTTATGTCTTACTTTCTAGATGTATTATTCAAGGCTTTATGCTTCATGGCAAATTTATAACCCTAAGAAGGCAAAACAACTCTCTTTCATTGTGCTTTAATGAATGTTCTAACATCTTGTGGGCTGATTTAATGAGTTCTTCAAATCTGTAATTTAATTTGCTGCATTAGAAATCAGATTTGGTGAAACCCTAAAGGCTAGGGTTTGGTGCCTCAAAGGTGTATTCTAACCCTCTCCTAGTCTATATTTCATTGCTAGATTGTTGCTCAAGCTTATCTTACATATCTATTTGTGACATTGATCTTAGGGTTGCTAATTATACTTATCTTTTATTAGGAGATTCTCACTTGGTGAAACCCCGAGGAGAATCACCACCCATTCTTACAAGTTTATGCAAAGTTCATGATTACATATCATTTAAGCTTGTAACTTATCAATGCTAGTTTGCATTTAATGTAAATGCTATCTCTTATTTTAGACTAAGCACATAATAATTATCCCCCAACCCTCGTTATATTGGGGTGGTTCATGCTCTTCTTTTCTATTGAATATTATTTAAGGCATCTTATCATTGGTTGGGCACTGGTCTATCTAATTGTAGATCGAGGTGTTGTTTGTTGAAGTGGATTTTTCGCAAGAAAACAACTTGTTTGACAGGTTTACTTCACTTATATTGGGATACCCCCTTGTGGCTTCTAGAAGCTAGCCTAAAGTGAAGGGAAAAGGTATCGATGAGACAATGGTGCATTTTCCCACTGTGCTTGGCAATTTATATAGGCATTTCTTTGGTAATGGATGCAGTGGTGATCGATATTACATACACTTGGGGTATATTCTTATCTTGAAATTGGGTTGCTGATCTTGGAGGTAGTATCCAGATGGATCTATATTAAGCTATTGTCCCCACTTACAAAGGCACATCTATGACTCTACACTGAGAGTCGATGAGAATATATCACGCAGAAGACCCACGAGATCTTTAGAATGAACTGGTTTGCTATGAAGATGGTTTTGGACCCTACATCGTGCTTACGATAGAAGTAGCTCCTCAAGGAGACATCAACATCGTGTGGAAGATGAACTTTGACGAGACCAAGTCCCAATCTGGTATGGGTGCAGGTATTGTATTCACCTCTACCAAGGGAATTATTTCATGTTATTCTTTGCATTTGGAATTTGATGGAAATAACAACGTAGCAAATTATGAAGCCCTTTTGCTTCATTTAAATTTGGCTAAAGAATTTGGAATCAAAGTTTTAAAGATTATTGGTGATTCTAGTCTAATAATTTTGCAAGTAAAATGCCTGATTACATGCAAAATTGAAAGGTTGAAAAGGTACAGAAATATAATTTGGGGCACCATGGAATGGTTTGATGCTTTGTCTTTATAAACATAGAACAAAATGTTCAATGAAAAGCCCGATGCCCTAGCCGTTTCTGCTTCAACACTACAACCTTGTGAAGATTTGATGGAAAAATGAAAATTAGAAATTATCTTGAGGCCTTTGATTCCAGATAACCTCATCAACTGGCATGTTTTTGAGGATGATGCATAGATTCTCAATGAAAAACTTGTAGGAATTTTCTTGGAATGAGATTGATTGGACAAAAGAAGGATCAAAAGAGTAGTTAAAACACATCAAGATTCAAAATGGCCTTATATCCCTCGAAAATATGTTTAACATACATGACATGTATAAGGAGAATAAAGAAATGGTTAAGTTCGATGAGTATATGAAAATCAACATTGGATCCTTAGAAAATCCGAAGACATGAAAGACTGGTAAAGGAACTTCAAGTGAAGAAAGGAAGTCAATTGAAGACCTGATTAGGGTGTACATAGATTTCTTTGCTTGGTCCTATGATGATTTGAAGTCCTACAAGGGAGACATAATTCAACATATGATACCCTTGAAGGAAGTTACCAAGCCATTTTGTCTGAAGTTGAGATAGATCCATTCAAAGTTGCCTCTCCTTGTCTAGAAGGAATTGTTGAGATTTGGATACCTTGGAAAGTGGTCCCCATGTGCTTATGAGTCTCTATGCACAAAGGGGGAAGACTATTACCCTTGTACTTTACTTTATGATTCTAATTTCACTTTGACTTAGGAGTTTTAAGTCAAAAGTGAAATATGTCACTTAAGTTATAAAGTGAATTAATTCACAATGTGGGTGAATTAATAGACATAAAGCAACTAAGGGAAGTGGGTTTCCTTAGTGAGATTATTGGAGTTGATCTCACCCATTGATTAGACTTGGCTAGATCTAATCTAGGCCTTGATCTTTTAGGGTTGGCACGAGGAGGCTAAAGTGAGGGTAAAGGCATTTTGGAGACTCATTCTTCACTTGAGATTTTTGGAGAAGAGAAGGAGGGCGCACATCTTGAGGAGGAGAGGGGCGCACTTCATGAGGGTTTGAGCAAAACCCTTGAGAGCTTGAGGAGGAGCTCTTGGTAGCTTGGAGCTTGCATGGAGAGGTTATCCATGGAGTCTTAGCTTTCCTTCTTTGTCAGGAGCATGCATATGGGGGAGGGGCGCATTTATTATCCTTCAGATGCTCACTGGGAGAGGAGGACTTGTCAGATCAGGATGAGATTTGATGCATAGGGAGAGGAGAGCTTGGGCGCTTGTTTTTGTGGAGAGAGACATTCAGTTTATGGCTCAGTTTATTTATGATGATCATTTCTGCTTGGAGGAGGGCGCATGAGTTGAGAGGACTGGCAGGTACCTGGTAGCAGATCTGCTTGGAGGTTTTGAGCTCTGACAGTTTCAGTGGAGAGGCAACACAGGAGAGGACATTCCTATGGAGGGATTTCTTCATTGGGCTACAGAGGAGCTAGGGCGCTTCATTTCAGTGCAGAGGGCAACAAAGGGAGAGGGCGCACCACAGTTTGGGCACTTCTTTCTCTGGTTCTCGTGGCAAGGCTCGTGAGGAGCTTTCTATGTATACAAGTTCCATTGTATTTCATTACTTGTTGTATCTCTTGCTTTGATCATCATTATATAGAGATATATCTCAAACTGGTTTTCCCCAGGGGGGTTTAATCCAGGGTCATGTTGACCAAAAATACCTGTGTCAAATTTATGCATGTTTAGAAGTGTAGATCAACATTTTAAAGTTCAAGATCTAGAGGTAGTGTTATGTGTTTTAAGCTATATTGCATGTGCTAACATTGAGATAAGAAAA
>ML777943.1:991140-1050969 GCA_009831015.1 Picea engelmannii | reverse complement strand
ACGATCCACCTTGGAAGATGGACAATTGAAGCTGGAAAAGATACACACTAGCCAGAATCCTGCAGACATGTTAACAAAGGGAGTAACCAGGGAGAAACTGAGTTCTTTCTCAGTTTCAGTTGGTATTCAAGAATGAAGATGAATATGAGAAATTCGCCAGGTCCAAGAAGGTTTAGAGTCCAACATATACAACAACAGTGGAGTTGTTGAGATTAGTCTCCAAGTGGGAGATTGTTGGTTGTGGAGCCTGATTATCTTCCTGATTCATAGGTCCTTGCTTTCAGCCGTGTTTATACCCCATGAAGTATTTACACCCCAGAAGTATGTACACTTTTCCACGCGGGGGAGTGCAGAGGGGGGGGTACCCCCTCTGCGGGGTCCGGGGGGGCTATCCCCCGAGCTGGGGGGTCTGGGGGCAAGCGGGCCCCCAGAGGGGGTTTGGGGGTGAAACCCCCGAAGCAAAAATTGCCTTGTAAAAATATATTGTAATTTCATTGTAAATCTGGACCGTTCATTATAAGGTCGCAGATCTAACGGTAGAGATTATGTTAGGGTTTTTTTCCCTAGAAGGAAATCCTCTTTTATGAGGGAAATGTAGTGCGACTATGGATGGTGGTGAATATTGTATTCTGAGAGAGGAGACCGTGAGAGAAAGAAGAGGAAGTTATAACGGGTTTTGTTGTAGGTTGTATCCCTTAATTTGCTGGATAATAATAAAGGAAGGACCTGGCAATTTCTCTGGTGGACGTAGCCAACACTGGGTGAACCACGTAAATCTGTGTCTATCTTGTATTGTGTGTCTTCTGTGTTTTGTTTCTACATTTGTTTTATTTTATTGCTTCGTGGTCCTATTTTTCTAACAAATTGTGTGGGTGCAGAAGAAAGACGAGACCTGACGACTATGCATTGATTACGGGGCCCTGAATAAAATCACATTTCGAAACTGGTACATGATTCCATGAATCAACGACCTCCTTGATCAGCTCACGAGGACAAAATACTTCAGCAAAATTGATTTGAAGTTTGGCTACCACTAGGTCCCAATAGAACAGACAGATGTATGGAATACCACCTTCAAGTCAAAAGGTCTTTTTGAATGGCTGGTCATGCCCTTTGGTTTGACAAATGCTCCAACAAATTTAATGAGGATGATGGATGATATCCTATGAACTTTCACCAATAATTTTGTAGTGGTGTATCTCGATGACATCCTCATCTACAACAAGACTTGGGTGGAAGACTTGCAACATATTCAACAGGTTCTGCACACCCTGCGACAGCATAAACTATATGCAAAATTGGAAAAATTCTCCTTCAGCATGGACATGGTCCATTAATTAGGTTACATCATTGATCAACATTGTGTGCATGTGGATCTAGCCAAGATCCAGGTCATCCGTGACTGGCCAGCCCCAACCACACTCACTGAACTTTAGAGCTTCTTGGGCCTCGCCAATTTCTATCGCAGGTTCGTATTGGGATTCTCTCATATCGCATGGGCCCTTAGCCAAGTAACCAGGGGTGGCGGTAAGAAAAAAATTGTGTGGGGCATGTTCCAACAACAAGCCTTCTATGACTTGAATACGTGTTTGTGCTCGTCCCTAGTACTTTCATTACCATACCTGCAACATCCCTTTGATATCGAGATAGATGCTTCAAACTATTTTGTGGGTGCCGTTCTCACTCAACATGACCACCCCATGGCATATCATAGTGGGACACTATCAGATGTTGTCCGTAAGTACCCAACTTACGACAAAGAAATGTACTCCATTGTGCAAGCTTGCTGCCAGTGGAAACATTACATTCTTGGGAAGGAGCCAATCATCCACACTAATCACAAGCCACTGTAGTTCATGCAGACCCAAGGAAAATTGCAGAATGACCGCCATTAGAAGTGGTCCACATACTTACAATAGTTCCACCTCAACATCAAGTATAAAACAATAAGTACCAATTGACTTGTTGATTTCCTTAGCCGACCTCGAGTCGCGACACTCACCACGATGCTATACTTTGCGGCCACGAGACCTCTGGATGGCCCCACCTCTACGAGATATACCCTGACTTCACCACCTACCAAATGTTGGGCGCCAACTCAGTGGTCGCTAATTTCCATCTTCAAGATGGGTTGTTGTGTCGTCTGGGCCATCTCTACGTTCCATCAAGCGAGCATGCGAAGCTGATTTGGGAAGCTCACTACAGTCGGGTGGTAGGACACTTTGGCATCGAAAAGAAAATGGCAGTGCTGCAGAAACATTTCTATTAGCCGAAACTTCGACAGGATGTCGACAATTATATCAAGTCCTGCACCGCCTGCGCTATTGCCAAACCGACCACTAAGAAACATGGCATGTACACTCCTCTCCCTACTCCTGGTAGGCCATGGAAATCCATCTCAATGGACTACATGTTGGGCCTCCCATCCACCAAGAGGGGAAATGACTGTGTTTTTGTGGTTGTTGATCACTTTTCCAAGATGGCGATTCTAGTCGCCTGCAAGAAGAACATCACAGTATAAGCCACTACCAATCTCTCCTTTGAACGAGTATGGGTACATTTTGGGATCCCACAAACCATTATCTTAGACCGTGACATTCGGTTCCTCAACACATTCTGGCCGAGCCTCTGGTCACTACTGGATACCAAGCTCACCAAATCCACTTCCTTCCACCCCTAGACAGATGGCCAAACTGAGGTCATCAATTGGATGATCATACATATCCTACGCATGTACAATTCAAAACACCCCTGCACATGGGATGAGAGTCTTCCCTATGTCCAACATAGCTACAACCGAGCCCCGCATAGCTCAACTAGCCACATCCCCTTTCAGGTGGGGTTGGGATTCCAACCATTGGGCCCCATGGATGTTGCACTACCCCTGGTCCCCTGCTCCACCATAAGATGACAAAGACACTCGGTTCATTGAGAGGATCTAGCACATCTGCCAACAGGTTCAGGATATTATACAGAGGTCTAATGCCAAGTACAAGCAACGCCATGATCAACATTGGGTGTGACATAAGTTTCAGGTGGGAGACAAAGTTTGGTTGCACTTGCAGAAAGAATGCCTTATAGGGTCCCATCGGAAGCTTCTCCCACTCCGATATGAGCTGTACACCATCACCAAGGCTATGGGTGACAATGATTTTGGGCTCAACATTCCCCATTTCCTTGGCCTGCACCTAGTCTTCAATGTGGCTCTCCTTTGGCCATATTTCTTGCCATTATTGGACACCTCAGAGATAACAGAGAAGTTGACACCGATAAAGCTCAAAACTGACTGCATGCAACATACATCCAGTAATCATATTTTGGACACATAGATCAAGGGCGCTCATCAACAAAGGATCCAACTTTGTTGAGTTGTCAAAGTAGGGCAGCTCCTGCACCAAGGCAAGTGGCTCACCCGGGGCCAAATTCAGTAGAAATTTCCTCATATGCTGGGGGATCTCAACACAATGGATTCCATTGCTTACTAAGGAGGGATGATTGATCCAGGTGGATATCGGTGGCCACCCACTATTTCCAACTTGCTCAAAACAGTTTTCTGGCAATTTTGGCAATTTACTATTTTTAGAAGTTTTTAACTTCCGGGGCCATTTTGAGGGCCTAAATGAAGGTTTTTCAGGATCGAGCTTCTTAATAATAGCTGAAGGCTCTAATTGATCCCCCAAAATGAATCTACTCAACGATACCTTTCCAATGGTCTATCATGTGCCTAAAACGGTGATCGTATGCAAAAGTTACTACCCCAGGAAGTTGATGTACTAACTTACCCAAACGGGGCCCACATGAATTTTGGCGCTTCATCTCCTAGGGTTAGGTTTTTGGATGTATAAGGTTTTTTACATTTCTGTTTATTGTAAAAGGGCCTTCAGAGCCTCATTGTAATCATCTTCTTGCGAATGAGCGCAACCGTCACATCTCTTCTCAGAGATGAACCACCACCATTCCAACAAGCTTGTTTTCTGTTGCATTTTACAGTTTTATCTTATTTCCTTATTGAATAGAAAATGAGTTT
Source organism: Picea engelmannii (assembly GCA_009831015.1). Lineage (NCBI taxonomy): Eukaryota > Viridiplantae > Streptophyta > Pinopsida > Pinales > Pinaceae > Picea > Picea engelmannii. Next base: position 1,046,942 of record ML777943.1, on the reverse strand, counting down.
TACTATATCTATGTTATTCTGTGTTAAGCATATTTTAATAATTTGTATTCATTTCGTTCTACTCATAAAATCCGGATCACTGTTGCACCGGGAAACCATGGAAAAACTTCATGGTAAACAACAACTGGATGTGCTCTTCTAGTCCACAGTACTTTCTGTCCATTCTGCATGTCCCTGCAAACTCAAGTCTTCATTGGAGGCATATCTCAAGCCATATCTAACTGTGCCTTGTAGATATCTCAATACATGTTTTGTTGTTGTCCAGTGAGTCTTTCTCAGTTGACTCATGGAGTGACTAAGTACATTCACTGCATAGCATGAATCAAGTCTAGTGTTTAACTAGATACATCACTGATCCAATCAGCCGTGGATCAATATCGTCTGAATCATCATCAGTCATTTTCTTCAAATCCATCACCATGGATTTTTATTCTGTCATACTGAACTTCTTTAATATTCCCACTATATATTTTCATTGACTCAGGAAAATTTCATCGGTCCACTGTCATACTTCTTGTCCCAAGAAGTAGTGCATCAAACTTAGATCCTTCATTTTGAAATCAGAAGTCAAAGCTTACTTGTATCCAACAACAAGGCTTTCTGAATAAGTCATCAAAATTAGGCTCTCGTCACCAACATGGATCAAGTGTCTCATCATAAACGACTCCCTCTGTTTGTGAGAATCCTTTGGCTATAGATCTCTCTTTGTATTTATTGTCACTTCCATCAACTGCATGCTTGATCTTATAGATCCACTTGGAAGTCATCACAAACTTCCCTTCTGGTCTCTGAACAATATCGTATACATCATTCTTTAAGATATATTAGTATTCTTCTTTTATGGCATCTTTCCATACCTATTCTCCTGTTGCTTCTCCAAGACAACGAGGCTCATGATCAATGAAGTGGCTCATGACTGAAGGATATCTCGAAAATATATTTTGCTTTCTCGGGATGTGCCTTGAGGGGCTTGTATGTTCCTCTACCTCCTACAGAGTTTTGTCGAGCCTAGGAAGGCCTTTTGTGCCTTGCTACAATATCTCTGGGCATATCAACTGGAGCAGTTGGATCGGCCGAAGTACTGTTTGTCTCCCTCTGAACTGTTGAAGAGGGAGAAGGTATTGTCTCTTCCTTCTTTTCATTTTGTTTTGACTCCCTCTGAGTCAAGTAACTTTCTCTGAAGTCTGAAGGATGGAAGTCTTCTTTTATTTGCTTGCTAGTATGTCTTCTTGACCAACATAATAATCAATCAATAAGGTTTTGACTCCCATACCAGGGGTAATGGTCCAAGTCATGAGGGATCCTATACTGTAGATAATACCCTTCACTTATTAAGAATGAAATCAATTAATGATCAAACAATTTACCTGGAATTGTAGTCATTTTCAATTCTGTGTTTGTTTTAGAGAAAGTACTTCTCCTCTCTCTTATCTTCATTCTTTTGGGGTGGATCTGGATCAATGTCAGTGGTGGAAGCATATTGTCTTCCTTTCTTCCTGGTTGGACAATTTCTTGCATAGTGCCCATATTTGTCACATCTGAAGCACTGAATCTCCGAGACATCTCTTCTTTGATTATGACCCGAGGCTGATGGAGACTTCTCATCTTTGAATGTTTGTATGAAGTTTCTTTTGAATCTTCCTCCTTTCTTTGTATGAAGTGCAAGAGCATGGTTTTCATCATGGGAGTCTTCCACTCCTCTATTTCCAAGTCTAAGTTCTTCTTGACTACAGTCTGTCCATAGACGATCAAAGGTTGGTAACTTTTCTCTTCCACTGATGCTTTGAAGAAAAGGTTCCCATTGTTTTGGAAGATTGTTGAGAGTAGATAAGACAAGTTCTCTTTCCAACATGATTTCTTCAATGGCACCTAGTTTTTCTTTGATCTCTGATATCTTCATAAAGAAGGCAACAACTGTATCACCTTTCGTCATATTGGTACTTTGAAGCTGATCCTTTAAGCTAAGAGCTCCGAGGGTGTTGTCACTTTCAAACATATCTTTCAATGCTTCATACATTTCATAAGTTTTCTTCAGGTTGGCAATACGAGGTAAGAGATGATCTCTTACTGAGTAGATGTGTATTTTCCTTGCCTTGACATCTTCTTCCCTTCTTATTTCCTTCTCTTCATCGGTAGCTATTTCTGGTAAAGTCTTTTGTATCACACTCAAAAGATCATATTCTTCAAGGGTGACTTGAAGCCTCGACTTCCAGGAGCTGAAGTTGCTTGATCCATAAAGCATATCTTCCACTAAAGTTATGTTCTTCATATTTTCAGATTTCTTCACAAACTCTCACCAACTGGACTTAGAAAACCTAATGTTTAGGTTGGACTAGAAACCTTAGGTCTTTGTTGGGATTATGAATGCCAACAATAAAATTTGAGAGTGTCACAGGAATGCTTGTTCAACTAAAAAATTTCCTCAAGGAGTTGCATAAACCCTAAAATCAAGATTCTGTAGAAAATTGCGGAACCCTAGAAACCCTAGGGCCAAAAATTCAAAATCCTCGGAATTTCACTTTGAAGGTTTCTGGAGATGCGCTGAGGGAGGCCATACACCTTTATCCAAATTTCAGCCCTAACGTCCATGTGTAAGGTGCTGAAAAGGCTAAACAAGAGAGGGCTGTACAAATTTTGTAGAAACCCTAGAGGCCGTACAGATTTTCAGAAGAAGGACAATTTAGATTTTAAGTTCTTGTGCAAGGGTTCTTCAAGACCTATGCTTTGATACCATGTTGATTTTTCAATAAGAAAGGCTTAAGCAAGAAGTTTATTCCATCTTAGCATTTTACTTAAACCATAAACAATTTGCAGCAACCAAGATCAGAAGAAGAAACACCATGGACAAGTACACAAGAAGTATCTTGGGAAACCCTTCTACACAAGTGAAGAGAACCCAACCAATCCTTTGCTATATTCTTCAAGAGAAATACCTTCACCACCATAAAGACTTAGCACAGAAAAGGGTGCTCACAAACCCTAAAAACCTAGCGTCCAAGAGAGGTGCACACTTTTCCCAAGAAGAAGTACTTATTGAAATTTCCAAACTCACACTTGTGATATGATTCCTCAATGGGGAATTTACCTTTACTTATATTGGACTGAACCTGTCAACAAAATTTTCTCACAACAGGGCCAACCTCAATAAATTATAATATAATTAATAATTACCATATTAATTATCTTTTACATTAAGGTGGGGCCGACCTGTACCCTTTACATAACAATTAGGGTTACAGATAAGTCTGGCTCTTGAAAAATATAGAAAGGGATATTATACACTCACTAGTGCTCAACCTCTAGGGGCACATCCACAGGGATGTCCACATCTCTATCTCACTGCGTCTCACAGGAGAACCACACTCACTAGTGCTTAGCCACTAGAATCATGTTCACCTGTGCTCATCCACCTGCACGTCCAACTCAATACATCTGCTTTCCCACTGCATTACACAGGAGAGTCATTTGGAGTTCACCATCTCAAATCTCTGCTCAGAGAAGGCTAATACATCATTTCATATTTGTCTCGGAACAATGCACCCAATTCATGGGAATTCACACGTTCACCTGTGCTCAACCATAGGCACGTCTAACTCAATAGATCTTCTTTCTCATTGCGTTACACAAGATAATCATCTAAAGTTCATCTCAACTCTCTATAAGGAGGAGGCCAACACAACGTTCCAGTTTTGTCTCAGATAAGAACCACACACCCATCTCATGGGATCTCTCTCAGGTCGACTCAATCAGTCTGTGTCATGGAGGATGTCTCATGCAACTGTAATCGTCAACACTATTACCCTTATGGAAATGGTATTGCCGAGTCAAGTAACAAGAATTTGATGACCATTATTAAGAAGACAATGGGGGACAACAAGAAAATTTGGGATAAAAAGATTAAGTATGCTCTATGGGCTGGAAAAGTAACTAAGAAATATTCCATTGGAAAGAGCCTATTTGAGCTAGTGTATGGGATGGATGTAACATTTCGAATTCACTTTAAGATACCAGTTTATAAGATAATGCAGTAGTTCTCATCAAATCTAGATGCAATATAGAACACAATCAACCAACTTATCGAGCTTGATGAGACTAGAAAACATGCCTTTGATCATTTGGTACAAAGCCAAGAGAAGACAAAGAACAAATTCGACAAGACGACTCTCTAGTGAAGCTTTCAGAAGGGTGACCTTGTTCTCTTGTGGAACAAATGAATAAAAAAGGTAGGTAAACATGGTAAGTTTTAAAATCTTTGGTTGGGTCCTTACAAAGTTGAATATTTCATAGGTAACAATTCTTTCTATCTAAGCCATATGGATGGTGAGAAACTGCCACTACCTGTGAATGGGAAAGTTCTGAAAATTTTCTATCAAGGTAATATCTGATTCCATGGGGAATCTTTGTACTATAATGAGTTTTCTTACCCTTTTTTACTTGTGTGATTTTGTTTCATTGATTTTTTCATTTTATTTTTGTTTTAGAATAAAAAGATGAATGTTTCTTACATGTATGTATCATCCTTTAAGATATGGTGCTACTAACTTGTACTTGGACATTATTTCATTTATGCATGGATTTATTTCTCTTTTATGGAAGGGGAAAATGAGCTTGTGTCTCCACCCTCTATCGTCCCCTATATTTAATATCCATTGGTTGAGTATGTTTAAGGTTTATAGGTTTCCCATATTTTGGAGTTCTCATGCACTCTCAGGATGAGCACATGTCCTTGAGTTGGAGCCAACTATTACACCTTAGATTCACTTCAGTGTGCTCTACATTTTATCTCTTGATGTGGACCACCATATGAGCAGATTGTATGCCTTATTGTACAATGATGAGCCAAATGCATGGTTGTATTTGCACTCATTTATTGTATTGGACCATGATTATATGTATTATGTATTGGTAGGGAGATTATGTGGTATCTCTAGATCCCATGTGGTCGGTCATGGCCCATACTTTTAGTCCCCATTTCAAGATTGGAATTTGATTTTATGGATATGGTCGTCTACCGCATGGTGCTAGTAACTCTCACCATGTCAGTCATTTATGATTTTGGTTAGGTATACAAAAATCTTGGGGGTGGATCTACTAGGACACATGATCTAGGGGAGCTGCATGGTCTTGTACCCCTTTTATTATGATGCAAAATTGTTTCTCTTTGTAAAGGTTGACACACATATCTATAGCACACTTATTGCATTCCTAAGAATGGAACCCTTTCTTATGTATTCATCACAATTTGGCCATCTCCTATTAAAGATGATTTTGCATATCTTCACTCAGTTTTACATCTCCCGAGGTAGTGTCACAGTTCTTGAGGTAATACACACATTCCAAGGCACTTTTGGGATACTTTTGGACACATGGACATCCTCTACACATGACACCTTGGAGATCCTATAACGTTGATCTTCTTTCACCATTTTTGGAGGTGTCTTTCACTTTATTAGAGGGCCGACTCACATTTCTGGGGATTTTGGTAGCCACGTGGATGATTTGCAGCATGATTTGACTTGGAGATTGAGTTTCCTTGCCTTGTGGAGGACCTTTGCTTGATTTGAGGGCTTAATCTTGGCTTGGATATTACTCTTGATGATTCCTTGAGAACATTATAAGAAGGTCATCCACTTTAGAGCAATCTTTTTGAAATCGGTGGAACTAGCCGAGCCAACCGATTTTGGGGCAAAATCGGGTGAAATAGACCTCCCAAACTAGCTGGTTCCGCACAACTTCCGTATGGCGTGTCATAGATCCATATATTTCAATTAATAAAAAACAATAGTTTAAGAGAAGGGGGCCTTTTACCTAACCCTAGGGCGTACTCAATCCTATTTAAAGTGCCCCCCCTCCCTCTATTTCACTCACACTATTCATTTGAGTTCTTTGGAAATTTTGAGGTGAGTTTCTTTGGTGGTTTTGGAGAGTTATTTGTAGGGCTGTTTTGAAGGAGTTCTTGGGCATATTTAGAGAGATGGTTGAAGGGTTGAGCTGGAGATATTTTGGGATGATTTTATTATGCAAATTTGGAGTTGTTTCAAGGGACATTTTTTAAAATATATTGGCTTGTTTTGGGGTTGTTTTTGGAAGTTATTAAAGTGTTCATTTCTGTATTTTGTTTGAATGTTAGAGAGATATTTTTTCTGCTATTAGGAGCTTCTCTTCTTCTCCATATTTTGAAGTCTTGTGAAGGTATGCCAAGTGGTGGGCCTAGGAATATCAACAATAATGCTACTTCCTCCTAGGATTGTTACTTTACTTTTCAACCTGGGGTTTGCACAAAATTAATAGGTGTTGTGCAAAGTATATGCATAATGCACTGATATCAGTTTAGGTATGAGATTGATAAAGGGGATAATGCACGAAACTTATGCAAGAATATGAATTACAGAAAAGACTTTAAGCTACTTCCATGAATAAAAACATGTCAACTTGAAAGAACAACCGATCTATATTAAGTGAAAGAGATCAAGTCTACTGGTATGAAAGAAAGCACACTAAGCTATGAAGAGAATAAATTGATTATAAAGCATGGAAACTAATTTTATTGCATGACAGAAAATTTCATAAAAGAAAATGAACTATTGCATGAACCAAATTATTCTGAACCCTTAAGACAATATCAAACCAAATGTTGTCTTATTGTCTACTGTGAATCTCATGAAAATATGAATGAGAAAATTGAGAATCTTGAGCTGAAATAGTCCAACAGGAAGTTTCTACAAGAATTGTAATAGTTCTACAGGAACGGTAATAGTCCTACATGAAGTTCCTACAGGGTGCCAAAAAGAGTCCTAAGAAGTTAGCAAAAGTCTTCCAAATCATTGACAAAGCTAGAATAAAATATAGTGACATATAACTGAGGTTTTTAGCCTTAAGAATATACCCTTAAGCATCCCAATAGGATTCCAACCCTTTCTACAGGAGACCTGTTGAAGCTAACAATTACAATAGCCTAAAAATATTAAAAAAGTACTATGCATGGCTATCTAATTATTCAAAAGAAATAAAAGACTAACTGATAGCACACTAACATGTAAGAAAGAAGGAGAAATTACAATAGGGTCCTTGAGCCCTCTTGAGTGGGCCCTACCCAAGAAGCACAAGGAACCTTGAAGAAACTCTAATAAGATAAGAACAAATACATCTTTATTTCATCAAAACCAGTAGTACATCAAGAGAAGAGCTCCAAGTCTTAAGAAAAATATTTCGTAACAAAACTTAAAACAATACTCAGAATTCTGGTTGCCTGTTCTACCTATGCTAACTAGACTTCTTCCCTTGGATCGAGGAGGGAAAAAAGGAGAAACATGTCTTGTTTCATCTCCTCTGATTTTCGAACTTCTACTTGCAAGGAGTAATCGTTAGTAAGCTGAAAACACTCTAGAGGTAGGTGGGGGACAAGGTCCCTTGATTCTTGGCTAGGAGCACTCTAGAGGTAGGTGGAGGACAAGGTCCCTTGATTATTGGAATCTTCCTTTCCTTAAGGGTTTTGACCTGCTACACACATTCTTTATCATAGAAATTATATAAAAAATGTACTATAGACATTAAATTCCACCTCAAAAACTACTCAATTAAGCAACACACAAAAGCACCCATGACTACTATTAAACATGGTCAAATAAAAACAATTATTTGTCATATCATGGTGAAAATGTGTCTGTGATGGGACTTCTAGATAGGTAATATTGAGGCCCATCATCACACCCAAATTGAAATCTTGCACATCCTTGTCCAACAAAACTTTGTCTTTATTATCTTACTGTTGCTATTTCTATCCATTGCTTGTTGCTGCTCCATATCCTGATGTTGCTTCCCAACATCTTGATGTTGTACTGACATGCTGCTCACTGTGTTCCTTCATTATATCCCATGCTACATATCTGGTGGTGGAGTGCTGCTCATGGTACCTGTTGTTAATTTTTTACTGTTGTTATTAGGTTATTACCAAATTACACGAGCATTCAATGCATTTCTAAAACAACAGTATAAAGAGGATCACTGAAAGAAACACAATCACAAGGTACGCAACATTTTTTCCTGGGAAACCCTCATGGGGGAGAAAACCCAACAAAAACTTCCTCAATAATAGATTTCCAATACAATGCCAAGACTAAAACCAAAACACTAAAGAAATACCAATACCTAGCATGTGCCTCTCTTCTCCTTCCTCCTACAACTGCAACTGCCTTCAAGATATGCACACTAGATGAGTGAGTGAGTGTGTGTAAATGAGAGACCAACCTCACATATAAATACAAGTGTGATATGGCGCTAGGGTTGTGTCTCTTCACTTGGTTGAGCCGAATTCTCCTAGAAGTGGCTAAAACCAAATTATAATTACTAGGGGTTGACTTTACAAATAACACTAAACAAATACAGTTTGATCAATCCACAAAAGGGGATTTGATCTTATACAAGACCCGACTTGATCAATATGCAAAATGGGATTTGATCTATAAAATAATAAATCAAACATAATTAGAATATTCTTTGAAGTTACAATATTTCAACACTTCCCCTTAATGAGAAGGGTATTCTACTGACATGACTCAATACAATATCATCAATAGAAGGAGAGGGAAACATCATCATCAACATTTGGAACACTGATTGACACATCTATAAATCATTGGAATTTTTTCTCATCATCATTTACAACATGGAGTTGGAGTAACATCATCATCATCATCATCATCAACAAAAACATGAAGTTGAAACATCAACATCAATAACACAAAGCTGGAACAACATCATCATCAACAACACGATGCTGGAACAACAACATCAATAAAATAAAGATGGAACAACATCATCATCAACACCATGAAGCTAGAAAAACAACATCATCAATATGTGGCAACAAAATGAGGCATGTGCATCAACAACAAAATTTGTGGTACTCCGATAGATCATTCTTATTGGACCTTCCAGATCTTCCTAGGAATCATAAGATTCCCTAGGATATAAAATCCTAACAAGCTACCACATGGTACTCTGACATACCGTCCTTACGGGACCTTCACGATCTTCCCATGAATCATACGATTCCCTAGGATATGAAATCCTAACGGAGCTACCACTACTGACCACAGTCGGCATATACATGCATAGGTACTTTGACAGACCGTCCTTACCGAACTTTCAGGATCTTCCTAGGGATGATCAATCCCTTTGGATATAAAATACTAATGGAGCTACCCATTGTTGGTCAGGATACCATAGTATCATCAACATCACTCCCCATTTCAAGGAAGGTCCTTTCAGACTACACCAAGCTTGTCTCGAAAGTACTCAAACTTCACACGAGACAGAGGCTTGGTCAACACATTTGAAACTTGCTCATATGTGCCAACATATTGGAGCTTTACAACTCCCCTCTGCACCATATCACGAATATAGTGGTACCGGATCTCTATGTGCTTCGAATTATCATGGAACACTAGGTTCTTCGCCATATTTATATAACTCTGGTTATCACATAGAATCATTGTGGCTTCCATCTCCAGATTGAACAGACTTGTCAACAACTTCCAAAGCCATATGGCTTCACAACTAGCGAAACATGCTGCAATGTACTCTGCTTCTGTCGTGTTGAGAGAAATACATGTATGGGGTCCACCATATACTGAATCAAGGTGTTCACATCAAAGCATATATCTAGTTTGGTATTCATTAGATACATCAATGAACCAATAATCTGTTTGTATAGAGTAGAAACAACCAACTCTAACGAAGTATCAACCAGGAGCTTCAAATTCGTTCCATGGGTGTGTTCATGGATTTACATTCCAACATGTCAAATCTCTTCAGTATTTCAACTACATACTTCCCTTGGTTAAGGAATATCTTCTTCGGGCTTTGCCAAACTTCAAGACCTAAAAAATAATGCATCAGGCCTAGGTCTTTCATCTCAAACTCTGTAGTGAGATTCTTCTTACAATCTGTGATGAGATTTTCTTCTCTTGTCAAGAATAAATCATCCACATATAGTAGCAATATAACTAACTCATCATTCATAACCTTGAAGTATATGTTAGGATCAAATTTACTCTTAGTAAAGCCCAAGCGAGCTTGCTTCAACCCATACAGATATTTCTTCAACCTATAGACATGAGTCTTTCTATCTTCAACTTCAAACCCTTGTAGTTGTTCTATATACACTTCTTCTTCAATAACCTCATTTAAGAATTTTTTTTTACATCCATTTGGTGCAACTTCCACTTCATTTTGGCTTCAAGAGCTATGATGGTTATAATAGAAGTGTATCTGGCTACAGGAGAAAATATTTCTTCATAGTCAATACCTTCCTTTTGAGAAAATCCACTAGCCAAAAATCTTGCCTTATGTTTTTCAATACTTCCCTCTGTTGCATGTTTTATTTTTTATATCCACTTGGAAGATACCACATATTTGTTCTTTGGTATGGGAACTACTTCCCATACATCATTCTTCATAATGGAGTAGTATTCTTCTATCATGGCGTCCATCCATTCTTTCTTTTGAATGGCTTCCTCAAAGAAAATAGGTTCATTTTCTACGACATCACACATCAAGGCCATATAACTAGAGAATGGTTTAGGTTTCTTGCTTTGTCTCATGGTTCCTTCTAGGGAACCATACTTCTCTACATCTTAAATAATTTCTTTTGGCCAAGATGGATTTATCTTGTGAGAGATTGTCATACAAGGAGGTTCTTGATATTCTATCATATCATGATCTTATGGGATCTCATCATCAGGGGTAACTGCAACTTCCTTTATGGGTTCTGAAACTCTGGGAGCTACATGTTCTTGTTCATATACTTCTTCAAGATGACATTTCCTTGATCTTTTGAGTGCTACATATTCATCAAAGGTTACATATTTTCTGATATCAATATGATGGAAACCTAGTATGTGAATTCAGAAAGCCTTAGACACCTCACAATATCCAACAAATATTCCCTTATTTCCTGAAGGATCCAACTCATTTCTCTTTTCTTTTGGAATGTATAGAAATACTGGGAGTTTTGAATCCAAGTGCACTATGGGATAATATGTTTTTGGCATATACTGTTGTTCTTGCTGCTTCAGCCCATAAGTGCATTGGAAGATCTTGATCATGAATCATAGTCTTTACTGCTTCCATAATCATTCTATTCTTTCTTTCTGCTACACCATTTTGTTGATGATTATAGGGAGTGGTGAGCTCCCTCTTAATCCCGACATATTTTCAAAATCTTCCAAATTCATTTGAAGTGTACTCTCCTCCATTGTCTGACCAGAGTATCTTGATTTTCCTTTCAGAGAGGTTTTCTACCAAGGCTTTGAATTCCTTGAACTTTCCAAGTACTTCATCTTTTAACTTCAAGAAATAAATCCATCTCTTACGAGATTAATCATCAATAAATATAGTGATAATGTTGGGTATATCTCCCAAGAATCCCTATGTACACCTCAAGTATCTAGGGATTCTACACAGTCATTTGCGAAAGAAAGTGATTCTCTTAAAACCCAGGACCATTGATGAGGTATGTGTGCAAGCATAGTATCTGGAGAACATAAGCCATAATAAAGGACAAACAAGTGTTTCTAAATAAAAATATCGCCAATATGCTTCCAAATAGGGGAAGAAGAAGTGGAAAGGAAAAGACAAGAATGTCGAAGCCACTAAACATCAATGCAAGGATCCAAACAAATATTGAAACCATTGCAATATTCATGGTCACATCAAAGATAAGTGTTGGAAGCTACATCCAGAGTTGAATCCAAAGAACTATAAGAAGGATGTTAAGAAAAAAAACTTGCTAGGAAGGGATTTAGGAAACTACACAGAGAGAAAATCAGTTGTGGATGAGAATATTGTTTGCACTTTAGTGAAGGAGGTGAATCTCAGTAGCCTTCATCACAAGGAATAGAAGGAAATGAGAAAACTCTTCCATATTAAGATCTAGATTAAAAATACCAAGGTAGATTTTCTATTTGATTTTGTCTCACAAGCCAACCTCATAGTATATTTTATTTTCAGAAGGGTTGGGTTGGAATTTTATGATCATTCGAGCCCATATCCATTGGGATCGATGAATAATGATATAGAGAACAATTTAAGTAAACAATGTAAGATCAAGTTTACTATAAATGTATATTTTATTGATGAAGTGGAGTTATATGTAGTACCTCTTGACATGTGTGGTGTAGTGTTTGGAATCCATTACTTGTATATGAGGGATGAAATCTTCATGCGAAGAGAAAACCAGTACCGCTTGCTCAAGAATGGGAAGTCTTTCATCATCAATGCACATAAGGGAAAGTCAAACATATCTCTAGTAAGTGTTAACCAAGCCAAAAATTTGATTAGTTCTAGTAAGAAGTATGCATTTATTTTATTAAGAGAGACTCCTCCAAAGGAGGAATCGATAAGAGTAAAGGCATACCTAGAGGGATGTAGCAAAGAATAGAAATGAAAATTGGAGGAATTGGTGTAGGCATGCAAAGGAGTGTTCCAAGAGCCTAATGGGATACCACCTAAGAGTAAAGTGGATCATGAAATATAGGTGTTTCCTAACTCTCCATTATCAAATATTGAGTTGTATAGATGATATGTTCTTGAAGAAGATGAAGTGAATAAATAGTTGCGACAACTACTAGAGCATGAATTTATTCGACCAAGTACCACACCTTGTGGGTTACCTATCATAATATCACCCAAGAAGGATGGGACTTGGTGAATGTGTATCAACTACAAATCTTTGAAGAAGATCACACTCAATAATCAATACCATTTTCCTAGGATTGATGATTTGTTATATCAGTTGCAGAAATCCAAGTACTTCACCAATTTGGATCTGAAATTGGGATACCACAAAGTACACATTAAAGAAGAAGACACCTGGAAGACCTCCTTCAAGACAAGGAAAACTATGTATGAATGGTTGGCCATGCCTTTTGGTTTGTGTAATCCACCAAATACATTTATTCAATTGATGAATGAAGTATTATGTCCATATTTAGATTCATTTGTAATAGTGTATTTGAATGACATATTGGTTTATAGATCTACCTGGGAGGAGCATGATCTCACATCTCATGCAAGTGTTAGAGACTCTAAAAAAACATTTTTTGCTGGAAAACCTCAAGAAATGTGAGTTTTCTCAGTAGTCATTGGTGTATTTGGGGTATTGATTAGTGGGGGGGGGGACTCGAGATAGATCCCGCAAAGATGGAGGTCATCATGAAGTACCTAGTTCCTACTAATGTCACTGAAATTAGGAGATTTGTTGGGGAATCACAATACCTACGGAAGTTCATAGCATCCTTTTCAATGATAGCTATACCACTCCATGCCATAACAACTAGTGATAATAGTTTCTAATGGGGAAAAAATCAATAGAAATATTTCAATGAGATTAAACAAAATATCAATCAAGCACTAGTTCTTGCATTGTCTAACTAACATAATCCTTTTAAAGTAGAGACATATTCAAGTGGGTATGTTACGAGAGTAGTTTTGAAGAAAGGAGGTAAGCCAATATGATATCGTTCTGAGATGTTTCATGGGGGATTTTTGAACTACCCTACATATAATAAGGAACTTTATGCCTTGGTTCAAGTTGGTAAGAAGTGGAAGCACCATCAGATGGGAAAGGAAGCCATTATCTACACTGATCACTGACCACTACATTATTTCCAGTCCCAAAGTAAGCTTCAAAAAAGAAGTGATTACAAGTGGATGGGGTTTTTGCAATAGTTTCATTTAGTCATCAAGTATTAAAAGGGAAATGCCAATAATTTGGTGGAACTGGTTTCAAGGCCACCCACATCTAAGATTACATCTTTGGGAAATATTATGCACATGGAGCCTTTCACGCATGATGCATACAAAGAGACATACATAGAAGATGAATTCTTTAAAGAGGTATTTTGGAAGCTACAAGGCCAAATTCATGTATAAGAAGGTGATAGTAAGGCTAATTATCATATCCAGAATGGTTTTCTCTACAAGCTAGATAAGATTTGTGTTCCTAAAGGTGAAACATTGCAACTTATTAGAGAGGCTCACACTTCCAAGGTTTCAAGAAATTTTGTTGTTGGTAAGAGGATTGCTAATTTACAAAGGTATGTGTATTGACCTAGAATGCAAGATGATGTAGCTTAGTATATTAGAGGATGAATGCTTTGTTGTACCAACAAGCCCAGTAATAGGAGGCAAGTTCTATATCATCCCTTATCTTTACTTACTCAACCTTGGGAAATCATTTCCATGTATTTTGTGGGTGGTTTTCCAACAAATAGGAAGGGACATTATTATGTGTTTGTTGTATTTGACAGGTTCAACAAGAATTCCATTCTTATGCCTTGAAAAAATACCATCAAATGACAAGAAGCAACAAACATGTTCTTTGAAAAAGTTTGGGTGCACTTTGGGATACCAAGAAGCATCATCTCAGATAAAGATACCATATTTCTTAGTGCCTTTTGGACTACACTTTGGGAAAATATGGACACCAAATTGAAGAGATATACAACATTATATCCACAGACAGATGGGAAAACAAAAGTAGTCAACAATAATTTGGTTCAAAACTTTTGAAGGGTTACAATCAAAAGCATCTGAAGACCTGGGATGAAAATCTAATCTACATTCAAAACAATTATAATAGAGAATTCCATACTTCTATTGGTAAGTCCCCTTTTGAAACTTGCTTTGGGTATCTTCCACATTTTCCCTTAGATGTTGTCAATGGAAAGTAAGGAGTGAGGAAAGAAATCATAGGAGAAGCATTGAAAGAGAGAAATTTGTTGACAATATTAGGAAAATCCATTTGGGAGTACATGAGACATTGAAGAAATCATAGGAAAGATACAAGGCTAGACATGATCATCATAGAACTGAGAAATCGTTTAAAGAGGGAGACAAATTTTGGTTATAGCTGAACATGGAAAGACTACATGGTCCTGGTAAGAAGATTAAGGATTTGTGGTATAGTCCTTTTGAAGAATTGGGGAAGGTGGTTGATAATTCCTATAGACTCAGCCTGCCCCCATATATGTGAATTTACTCGATAGTCAATGTGGAGAATGTGAAACTTTATGAACCTTCCATGTTGGATCAAGAAATTGAGGAGCAGGTCCTACCTACCATAGAGGATTAGAACCAAAATCTCAGGAAGAGTTGGTAGAAGATATAGTTTTGCAAAATAATTCAGAACTACTAGACATGGGAATCATGACCTTTGGCATATAGGGTTGAAAGGACAATTTCCAGGCAAGGAAAAATGGTACTCTAGGGAGAAGGTAGAGGAAAATGTTCCTCGCCTCATTCAGCAAAATATTTTGGGGACCAAAATCCTCCCTAAATGGGGAGGTATGACCTATAATGGATCATTATATAATTTTTCATATACCTTGGTACTTTATAGGTGGAAAAATTGAAGGAATTGGCTTGAAGGCCCATTTTAGTGCCAGATCCCAGTTTGGAAATTTGAGGTTTAGAACCTTCCTAAGCCATTTTGAGGCATCAAATGACATTTTTTGGGGTCAAAAATTTGCTAGCAAAGATTGCATCCCATTGACGTTGTTCTACACACCAAGACCTTTCCAATGGTGTGAAAATCACCTCAATTGAAGATCATATGTGAAAGTAATATCTCCTGCAAGTGGACTTGCCTTGTTGACCACCATGGTACGAGTGGATGTGACATCAACCCCCATTACTCACACATGTAGGGTTAGCCACATGTGTACTTTCAAGTATATTCTATAAGGTCCAAAACCTTATAACTAATTGAGGGTTGAAGATGAAAAAACCCTAACACTAGACAACTATTGGGCTATGTTAAATACCAGGCCACTAAGAGGAGAAAGGGTTCCTTTCTTTAGCATTGTAATTTTTCCATATTTGAGCAGAGCATCTAGAAGTGGTATTTTGAGAGAATAACAGATCAAGTAGGAGATCCTATAGTAGTCATTCAGGCCACAATGTCAAAGGAAATTCCAAAGTGTGTGTCCCTTTATTTGTACTTGCTTTTCATAACTAGAGAAAAGAGAGCAGATAATAGGCCTCAACTTCTAGTCGTGTTTTCTCCCATATTGGGTTTCCTAGGATACATTTTGTGTTCAATGGTGTGTTTATTTTCTTTTTCTTTCATTTTAATTTCAATTATTTTATAAATTCAAGAACTAAGCTAGTAATAATTAATGTGGGATCTAAGGAAATAATTTGCACAATCCAAGGTTTCAGAATATTACAATATTTGTTGTGACGAACTATTCTAGTGGAATATCCATGGAAGTTTGAAGATCACCAAACTCTATGTGCTACATGAAACGTTGGCTATCTTTTATTCCTTTCTTAGAAGTGGCATAACTTTGACGTCTGAAGTCTGTTTTCAATGCCATCTTTTTTTACATTTCTTATTTTTTCGAGAGCTTTCCATAAAGAGAGCTAGTTTCTACTTTTGAGGCCATATTACCTATATATTTTAATATGGATAGTCCAAGTGAATTTGTTTTTCCTAGTACCAACTACTTCTCATGGAAATATCATATCGAGGATGTACTACGAAGTAAAGGATTGTACCATATTACCTTGGGAAAAGAAAAATAAACCATTGATGTCGCAAAGAAAGACAAATGGCATATAAAAACAATGAAGCATGTGGATAAATAAGAATGCCAATGTATAGTGATTCATTGTTTCACCTTTAATGAATTGATGGCCCATATGAATCTTGGAAAAAGATGGAAGTTGTATTTGGTAAACACAACAAGATTTGATCCCACCGACTTGAAAATAGATTAAATTATTTAAATCCCAATAATTTCTCTTGCATTGAAGATTATCTATCTAAGTTCAAAACACTCAAAATTTTACTTAAAGACTATAAAATAGATAAGAAGGATGACTAATGTATATATGCTATTCATGTTAATCTTGGTAGTGCATATTATGTTTTTATTCAACTTTTTAGTCCACTAGAGAAGCTCTAGAGGATTCTTACACACTACACTCTCTTGAATCTTTTCATGATTATTTAATTAGAGAGAAAGATAAGCTCTTTCATCTTGGAGTGATCAAAATTGTAGGTACATATAACAAGGCCACAGTGACCCAATGGAAGTATAAATCCAAGCATCCAAAGAAGCAACATCCTTGCAACAACACACAAGACAAGTGTCCCAAACCCTCTCGGCTAGCTTTGGCTCTCAATGGTGACAAATGAACAAAATTAAAAGGTAATAAGACTGACAAACATTGATTTTTTTGTGGGTGAGATGGCCATCTAGAGTCTAAATGTTTTATACATATGGAGGCCTTAGAAGTAGCAATGAAGAAGCACAACATCAATCTTGATTCTTCTTCTTCTTCTCATGGACATGCACTTTCTGATTCTACTTTTTCCTTCAATGCAACATCTGCTTCTTCTTTTAATGAGTGGTTTATTGATTCTAGAGCAACTTATCTTATAGGTAAGGATAAAGCCATTTTTTTTTTCTTTTAATGAATGTAACTCCAAACATATATTTGTTGATGATGATAGATCTCTTAGTGTTGTAGGGTTTATAACAATTCAACTAGATGATGGTGATTTAAATGATGTATTGTGTGTTCCAAGTCTCTCTTGCAATATTCTATCAGTGTATTAAATCATTCATTCAAGCGAAGGTAAAACAATAGAGTTTTCACTTCACCAAGTTGTAACAAAGGATTTAAAAGATCCTAATAATGTTCTAGAAATTGGAATTGTTGATGATATTACTAAGTTGTACAAATTTGACAACTTTGGGTCATCATATTCTCCATCAATTTTTATCTCATAGTAATGACTTGAGAAAAAATGACAATGAAGGGTTTGGTCATCTAAATTATCGCTCATTGCTGTAAATTTTAATGACAAAAATGAGCAAGATAATATTTTTTCATACACTTAGCAACCTAGAGATAAATGTCTTGCATGATCTCTGTAATGTCTAAAACCTACATCCATAAATTTTCATAAGAAGAAATAAACATTGCTAAGTAATTATGTAGTGGAAATAAACACAATGAACAACATTCAATCACCCATGAATAACTCATAAATTTAGGCAAATGTCAGAGAAAACCCCAATGTGCGGAAGCCCAATGAGAGAGAGAGAGAGAGATATTATTATTCATCTTCAGGAAAGTACATATGAGCAACAATTACACAATTTCCAGCCAAGAGAAAAATACCTCACAACACCAAAACTGTCCCAAAATCTGCCTCAATTTATGAGCCCAGAAAATTTGTACAGTTGTAAGGATTTGCCCTTTCCTGCACCTCAAAATCCATGTCAAAATATATGTTGTACGGACAACAACATAACTTTCCCCTTCACAAAAAAAATGCTTAAATGTCTGCCTCAAAATCCATGTAGCAAGCTGCCTCGATTTACGTGCCCTCCCAGCTTGTTGTACGGACTGTATGATCCATATAGTACGACCTCTCTAACAGCAGAAAACTTAGCACCCACAAAACAAAAAATCCTATTGGGATTTGTGCCCCAAAAATCTTGGGAAACATGTCATATTTGCTTCCCTCTTTCCTCTCTCAAGCTTACTCGAAAATTCTCTCTCAATCTCCTCCTCTCAATGTGTCTTGCACACTACCCTATGCATTCTTTTATAAATATGAAAAAAACATTTTCCCTCCAAAGTGTCTTTTCACCTTCCCCAACCCTAAATCCAAAGGCCAAGATCTAATCTTGCCTTTGCAAGATCAAGGGCCATGTTTCATTCCCTCCAAAATGAATCACTTAAAATATTAAAGTACATTTCACTTTATTACATAAGTGCACTTTATGAAATAAAGTCACTTTAAAATTAGAAGGTACACTTTATTAAAAAGTCACTTTAATAAAAGAACCATTTTACAACTTTATAAAAACCCATTACAAAGTTAAGTGCCTAGTAGTGTCAACATAAAGTTACATCTGCATACAAGACAAAACATGTGGAGTACCTTCCGAGCTAAAAAGTTAGAACTCCCTCTTAGTGAGGGATGTACTCACTACCATCTCCATCATCTAGTCCCATCACACTATGCTCAGTAGGAGATCCCTCTGAACTTGGAGCCATCCTCAACACCTGCACAGAACTTGAACTAGAAGATCTTCTTCTGAAAGCTACCCGGAACCCTGAGCTCCTTGGATAATCCACTCCACCTTGAGAATTGGTTCGACCACATTGGTTGAGCCTCCTTCTAGTGCTCAGAAGAGACTCGCTCTCTTCTCTCAGAATGCAATATTGAATCTGTGGGCCCACCGCAGTGTTAGGAGCCTCCTCATGCTCCTCATCTGATGTTGAATCATACACGGAAGGTTGTCCTCGCAACATATACAACCTATCCACTCGATCATCGATCACCTGTAGTTCCACCAGGTTTTCTCCCTCCCTGTAGATAAAGACATGTTCCATCTTGAACAATGTACAATATCCTACATACTCCAAGGCTGAGATTGAGAGAAAGTTAACCCTAAACCCTGGAACAAAGAGAACTCCATAAAGCTCCAGGAATCCTCCATACTCGAGTTGGAATCTAACCCTTTCAACTCCTCGTACAACTTGCGCCATACCACCTTCATTTACCACCCGTCCGTCAGGACCTGTCTCTGTGATAATTAGGAATATTCGCCAGATTCTTGTCATGTGGAAAGAGGCTCCACTATCCACAATCCATCTGATATCACCTCTGAATCCTCCACTACCGACACTGGAAACTAGGGTAACCAAAGAAAATTCCCTATCATACTTGGAAGCAAAGTCCTCCATGGCTGCTGTAGCAGTTGTCTTAGGCCACTCTAGTTCCTTCTTCTTCTTCTTCCTCTCGGGACAATGAGAAGCAAGGTGCCCCAACTGGTTACAACAATAACACCTGACTTTACTCAAGTCCCTCCCAGAACTTCCTTTCTTTATGCTCTTTGCAGTAAGAGCCACATTCTCATCAACTCCATCTGTCTTCTGTCCATTGCACTGAGATTCTTCCTGAATCTCCTCCTGAGTGAAATCATCCCACAGTCTGCTCCAATATGGAAGATGCTCACGACCCACCACACACTTCACAAAGACTTCTCATTCTTTGGTGAAGCCTTTCAAGGCTATCCTCACCAACTCTGAATCTGATATGACCTCTCCAACAACAACCAACTCATTTTTCACTTGAGCTACCCAGATAAGATAAGAAGAAACACTCTCCTCCTTACCCTTCTTGGTATCATGCAACTTATCCTTCAAGGCCATCTTCTGGTTCTCATTCTTCGCCTCAAATAAGTTCTTAAGTGCATCCCACATCTCTTTGGTTGTCTTCTTCTCATCCAAGTGTGGGATAAGGTGATCCTTCACCTCATCCAGAATAATCCTCTGAGATTTTACCTCATTAACCTCATGCAAATCTAAAGCAACATGATCTGTTGCAGGAAACACAATAACAGAACCGACATAGTTCCAAATCTTGTTCTCTTTGAGAACAACTGACATCTAGACCTTCCACTGTAAATAGTTGGAAATTTCATCCAACCGATCCTCAAATCTAATGCATGCAACCATATTCCCTATCACGGCTCAAGGAAAACAATCACAAATTCCCCCCCTTCAAACTTGCCCAAAAATCTCATTGCTCATTGTCACCCAGAGACCAAGCTCTGATACCATGTAAATTTTAATGACAAAAATTAGCGAGCTAATATTGTATCATACACTCAGCAACCTAGAGATAATTGTCTTGCATGAACTTTGAAATGTCTAAGACCCACATTCAAAAATTTCCATAAGAATAAATACACATTGCTAAGTAATTATGCAGCGGAAATAAACACAATGAACAACATTCAATCACCTATGAATAACTTAGAAATTTAGGCAAATGCCATGGAAAACCCCAATGTGGGGAAACCCAATGAGAGAGAGAGAGAGAGAGATCTTGTTATTCAGCTTCAGGAAAGTACATATCAACAACAATCACACAATTTCCAGCCAAGAGAAAAATACCTCACAACATCAAAACTGTCCCAAAATATGCCTCGATTTTTGTGTCCTCCCAGCTTGTTGTACGGATTGTACTGAATGTATGGATCCTTACAATACAACCTCTCTAACAACTGAAAACTCAACACCCAAAAAACAAAAAATCCTCTTGAGATTTGTGTCCAAAAAAATCTTGGGAAACATGCTCTCTTTCCTCTCAAGCTTACTCGAAAATTCTCTCTCAATCTCCTCCTCTCAATGTGTTTTGCACACTACCCAATGCATTCTTTTATAAATCTAAAAATGACATTTTCCCTCCAAAATGTCTTTTCACCTTCCCCAACCCTAAATCCAAAGGCCAAGATCTAATCTTGCCTTTACAAGATCAAGAGTCATGATGCATTCCCTCAAAAATGAATCACTTAACATATTAAAAGTGCATTGCACTTTATTACATAAGTGCACTTTATGAAATAAAATCACTTTAAAATTAGAAGATACTCTTTATTAAAAAGTCACTTTAATAAAATAACTACTTTACAACTTTATAAAAACCCATTACAAAGTTAAGTGCCTAGTAGTGTCAACATAAGATTATACAAGACAAAACATGCGAAGTACCTCCTAAGCTAAAAAAACTAACAATTGCAACAACTATGTAATCAAAATATAATTACTGGTCTTCATCTAGTTTCTTATAGAGATGGTGTTTGTACTAGTTTTGTTCTCAACAAACATCATCATGATATCTTTTAAAAACATGTCTCTTGACATACCTTGGCCCTATATCACACCATTATGACACAGAGGTTAAAGTGAAGAACTAGAGAGATGGTGTAGAAGAAACAAGCATGGTTGGACTACCATATTTGGCACTCCTCCGAAGCTCATCGGATGACCATTGTTGAGACAAATTCATTGAATTGATGTAAAAACTCTTCTAGAGAGTTATCAAGATATGCTACATTATTCAAACGAGGAAATTGCAATTTCACTATGAAAGAAAAGATCGCACAAGTAGTTGGGCAGGTGGCGTGCCATTGATACTATTTTATTTTTCATGGATATGGGGTCATTGGATAAGCATGGGTTTGTGAGGAACAGATTGTGGAGTATAGACCCCAATCCATCACTTCCCCCAAGTAAGGACAATATTGTCTTGATATTCTTCTCAAGACTACAAGAGAAGATATGAAGATCTAGTCTCACAGTCTTGAACTGAGATTGAGAGTGACCTTGGAAGCTGGAAAGATTCAACTGAAACCAAGAGTGAGAAATACTGACAACAAGCCTCTTACGTTCACACTGGTAGTACATATTTGTATGTATCTGATATCAATGATGTACATGTGGAAGGGCTGGAAACATTGGACTATTTTGATAATCTTCTTAGCCAAAAGAGCTTTACAGAACAAGGGGATTCCTGTACTTTCGATTTTGAGGTGGATCGAGTTTATCTAAGAACATTTGTCATTCGCAAAACTTGATTTCCCGATGCAGTTGTTTGGAATCCATGGGATAAGAAATATGAAGCGATGGATGACTCTAGCGATATGCGCATGGTTTCTATTGTAGCTACAGCAGTTGAAAAACCTATCACTCAAACTTGGGGAGGAATGAATTGGTTATCAAGAGTTGGAAGTCGTCATTTCCTTTGCAAGTTCATTTAGTATCACAGAGTCATTTCCTTTGCAAGTTCATTTAGTATCACAGAACAGTGACACTCTTCATGTCAATAGGTTTTATTATATCATTTATGCATCAAAGGAAGATTTCAAATTTGTTGGTGTCATCCCGGACGATGCCTTTTGGTTTTATTATATCATTTATGTATCAAAGGAAGATTTCAAATTTGTTGGTGTCATCCCGGACGATGCCTTTTGCAGCCTTTCAAGACCCTAAATTTAAGACACAAGCATCAAATTTAGTACCAAGATGTTGTTTCATTATACTACACAAAGATGAAGAAGACGTGGACAATTGTTGATTGCTGCCACGTGGATACATGCTTTAGAAACTGAGTTGGAAGCAACACAGAGGGCATTGAAGGAAGCTCTTGGTAAACATGAGCAGCTTGTTCTATCAGGAGCAAATGAAGCAGTTTCAATTTCGTAAAAGGAGATTTTGTTGGTGAAGCAAATTCTCCGAACCCTGGTATCTAATGGAAATAGTATTTGATGTTTGATTTAAATGGCTGCTATTGTTGTTTTATTGCTCAGAAGATTATTCCATCCTTGATGACTATTGCCCCAGCCAACAGTTAAAAGGAACCTAGCCCCATTTCAGACCTAATAGCCCTAATATGGAAAGGCACATCATTTTAAATGAGTTGAATTATATATATGTGTAGTGAACATATGGGAGCTGACCTAAAACTTCTGATTGCAAATAGGGACGACCTTCAAGTATAAATTTGATGATGAGTGGGTCGACTTATACCTTGAGGTTTTTAACTACCCTTTTGAAGGTCGTTGAAGGTTGGGTTTTACATGTTTGGGGGTTTTGTGCCCACCTTTGGAGTCTCAATGAAGACTTGATTGTAGAAGGATTCAACGTCGAAGGGCCTTTGGAGGTTGGATGCTATGATGAAATGATGTTTTTTTTTTATGATGTTTCTTAACCTTGAAGGGTTATGCCTCTTAGTTGTTGTATAGGTGGCATAAAAATCTCCATCTTTGTATTTTGGATTATTTAATTAGTGAGGAGGGTCATTTGCCCCTCCATAGGCTAGATTAGGGGTTTTTAGCCTAAGAAATTAACATTTTAATGTAAATTAAGTTGACCATCTATTCTATAAATAGAGATACACTTCCTCTCATTTTCTCATAATGGATTGGGGGAGAAATTCTTGAGGAAGTCTTAAATTTTCTGAAATTTGTTGGAGTATCTTTGTCTTGGATTTGTGCTATGGATGGAAGACTAAGGCATTTTTTTATCGAGGAGACTATTTGTGGATGACTTTTGCAATTTATTTGATGATTCATGCCAAGGGTTTATGGATGAACAAGGAATTACCTAGTAAGTGTTCTTTTTAAGTCTTTGTGGATTTATTTGTTGGATGTATTAAGTGCAAATGTGCTTATCAAGCGGTGAAAGTGCATTTTCCTTGTATTTTCTTGGATGGATCCTATCTTGTAAACCCTAGGAAGGTTTTTAGTGGACTACCTTCCCTTGAAGTTGTCTTGGATCTTGTAGAAAGAACATAGGAGGGTATCTAGGGTTTGTAGTGGACTACCCTAGTTACCATCCTATAGGATAACCTTCTAAGGTTTGCAGTGGACTACCTTAGGGTTTATCCAAAATACATTGTCTAAAAGGTTTGTTAAATGGATATATGACAACTTTATGGGGTTTGTAGTGGACTACCCTAGTTGTCACCCTATAAGAGGGTATATAAGGTTTGTAGTGGACTACCTTGGACATCAACCAATATTCATTATTTACCTTCTTCAAGAGAATCCATGGTTGACACCACATGCCTACTGAAAAGACATTGGTCTCTGGTCCTTCTATAATTTTTCATACCCTGAAACTTACCCAAACCATTTTGCCTGAATTTACTCTTCGCATCATTTTGAACTTCATTGTTCTAAGTCCTAGAAATATTAACCTAGGGAATCCCCCCTTGAGTTGGAGAACACCCGACTTGAAGTGTAGAAGAGGGTTGGAGAGGTAACAGTGCCCCCCCTCTTATTTTCACTTAGACTGCACTTGAGCTTTTGGACTTTATCTCCTAAAGTGTGAGATTGTGTGGTAACATAGCCCCTTGTAGCCTTTACATAGTGATTTGTGTGGTTTGAGTCCTTCTCCTTCTTTCTCTAGGTGCAAGTACTTATTAATTTTCATTGATGACGTCTCTAGATGCACTTGGGTTTATTTCCTAAAACTTAAGAGTGAAGTTTTTACATGTTTTTGGCCTACAAGGCCCTTGTAGAAAAACAATCTAGATATCAACTATAGAGGTTAAGAACAAATAATGTAGGTGAATACGTGGACAATAAATTTACAACTTTTTGAACTTCATAGGGAATTCAAATGCAACATAATGATATGTATACACCACAAAAAAATGGTGTTGTTGAGAGAAATAATCAAACCTTAAAGGAAATGACAAATTGTATGAACCAATCTAACGGATTAAGTCTTCATTATTGGGTGGAAGCCATTAATTGTGTCAACTGCATAGTAAATCACACTCCCACAAAGAATTTAAAAATTATAACACCATAAGAAGCACGGAATAAAATTAATCCAGATGTAAACCACTTCCAGGTGTTTGGTAGTGAAGCATGGGTTCACAATCACCATGAGAAAAGGAAAGCATTACAACCTAAAAGTGAGAAGTGCATTTTTGTTGGATATTTTGAAAATGTCAAAGGTTATAAACTTCTTCTACCTCATTCCAATGAAATTTTTATTAGGAGAGATGTTAATTTTGATGAAAATATCTCAACGTGTCAGCCTAATTCAGTGTTTGTGCCATCTTCGACCTATGAGCCATCATTGACATCTATGCCATCTTCTCTTCCCAACTTTATTTCTAGTGATCTTATTCTAGTGTCTTCTTCAGATGATTATAGTGTGGATGAAAATCCACTTATGCCTACTCACATTCCTCCAATTGGGTCCATTGAACATGAACTTGCACTAGCACCACCACTTCCTAGATGGGTTCGTACAACACAATAAGTAGCCAATGATATTGCCAGTGATACTACAAATCAACATTGTACTTTTTCATAGTTCTAGTGAGCCTCCTCTCTTTTGGCTTAAGTTTTAGAGACTCGTGATCTAGAAACATTTTCATATGTTTCTGGCCATCCATATTGGGACACAACAATGAATGAACAATGCCATTCCTTATTGGAAAATGGTACTTTGGATCTTGTACCTATTCCAAAAGGAAGAAAACTTGTCATATGCAAATGGGTGTTTAGAACTAAGTATGCATCATACGGAAGTGTTGAAATACATAAGGCATTGTTAGTTACCAAAGGATTTTCCCAAGTTCAAGGAATTGACTATAATGAAACCTTTTCCCCTGTAGCCAAAATCAATCCATCCACCTTTTTCTAGCCCTTTTCACCTCACATAAATAGGAGGTCCATTAGATTAATGTTAAATCCATCTTCTTGCATGGGGATATGCAAGAAGAAATTTACATGGAAAACCTCTCGGCTATGTTCATAATGACTCTAGACTTGTTTTCCACCCTAAGAAACCTCTCTATGGTCTTAAAAAAGATCCTCAAGATTGGCATGCTAAAATGGATAAATTTATTTTTGACACCATATTTTCTCAATGTGGTTTTGACCCCAATGTATATACCAAGAAAGCAAGAAAACGTCTCATAATACTTGTTCTTTATGTTGATGACCTTATCGTCACTAGTGGCGACCTTAAAATTTTAAACCATGTGAAATACATCCTTAAGAAGAAATTTGAAATGACATATTTAGGTTATTTTCATTATTTCCTTGGCCTCCAAGTATTTCAAACCATGGAATGAATTTCCCTTTCCTAATCTAAGTATGCATGTGACCTTCTTTGCCACTTTCACGTGGAATATTGTAAACCAACTCTTTCTCCCTTCTAGTTTGGAGTCAAACTTAAGGTGTATTGATCTTTAATCTAGTTGTGTGATCAATTTCTTAATGTGTTCATCATGTGTGGAAATACCTTTTTTTGTCGAACAAAAGGTTGGAATTAGCACATGGATTTAATACCAATGAAAGAAAAAAGTTCATAAATTGAACATGAAATGAAGAACTTGGTTCATAAACTAAATATCCAAAATAAATAGGATAACATAAAATGATTCATAGAGATCAAAATAATGTATTAAATATGTAATGTAAGAGATGAGAGATAGATTTAGAATTACCTACGTGATGGTATATATACACATTGATGAGTCACGAGGTGAAAAGTTACAATGACGGGTTATGACCCTTAATGATTATTATTATTATTATTATTATTTATTTTATGTTTAGTATACGTAGAATTGGAGCAAAACCCATTTACGAAAGTAATCGAAATACATAAAAAATAATAGGTCAAAATGCCACAATAGCCAAAGTATACCTAGGATGAGCCATCTAAAGTGAATTTAAACAACTTAGAGGCCCTTAAAATTAGAATATATAGAAAATGAAAGTGAGGACATGGAGGGACAACCCATTCAAAGAGATCCCATGGCCAAAATCTATCCCTATGTTATGATTCAAGGAGATAAAGAAGATGTGCCAAAACAAGTAGAACCCCACCAAGTTAATCTAGAGGATGAGAAAAACAGGAAGCGTCCCAATCCTAAGGCAATTTTGGAAAGGGGAAATGGATCCTAGGCACACCCATAATCTATCTATAAATCAATAGAGGCAGTTAGATCCACTCCTTCTCTTGGCATCTCTTATATCAGAGAATTAATTTTGAACGTATATCATAGCTTTCCACCTCTCACAAGAGGGAATAAACCCTATTGTGAATGCTAACAAAGAGAAGGAGAATATAACAAGGTAAGAGGCACTCAAAGTTAGCTTGCAGGAAATTATACAAATTTTCAAAAGTAAATTGTATTTTCTTTCCATATGTAATGTTTTGTCAAGTAGTTCTATTTCCTTTTCAAATTGTAAGGCAATACACATATTCGGACTATAATGGTAGAAAATCAAGAGTCAAACATAATGAACTTCCAGAAATTATATTTTTTTTGTTTCAAGTTAAATCCATTCATAAAAATTGTGTACTTCTTTGTTGCTTAGTTCAACCACAATTTTTTTCTTTTTAATACAAATTCTAACCATTTCTATAAAAAAAAATCAACATCAACATCTAATTTTCCTTCCAAATCATATCCACTTGCAATATTCAATGGGATCATCTCCATATTTAAATACATCACTTCTAAAATCATTGTGTCACATACCTATCAACTACTTTTCAAATATCTCTTCATTGAGTCCCCTAAACTTAATGTCCTAACTCTTCCACATGTCGTCCAAACACTTGTAACACTAGGCCACACCATCTTTTGAGTTCATATAAACATATTCAATGATTTCTTGTTGTTCATGGATCCTTACATCACTCAACAATTGTAAAGGGTTCCCCTTTTATGAACAAGAATAAAAAAATTCAAAAAAATATTAAATACCAACATTTCATTTCATCCGTAATCAATATAATATTTTGATAACCCAAATGCACTAAAGGGAAAAATAATAGAAATTTACAATTATATATATATATATATATATATATATATATATATATATATATTCGTGGATGGCATCATTAATAAACCAATAGATGTATACCAGTGCAACTCACCCACGGGGATTTGAACGCGACATCTATTAGTAGAGAACTAGCCAATTTCTCAACAACATATATATCCTTGGAAGAAAATATCCACTACAATATAAGAAACAATACACACACAAACATTCCTGGATGGCATCACTAATAAACTAGTGGGTGTATAATAGTGCACCTCACCTAGGGGGATTTAAACTAGGCACTTGTTTGTACAGAACTAGCCAAATGCCCAACAACATTAGAGATAACCATTTGAGCTAACATATACTCCAATATAAGAAACAATATACTCCAATATAAGAAACAATGCACACTCAAAATCCCTATAAATTTGTCTTATGTAGTGCAGATTCAACTTCCTTCATCACGACCTAAGTTTCATTCATTTTTTCTTCTATATTCGCATATTAGGAATTCCATTTTCATATTTGTTGCACTATATGTGACATATGGAATTTAAGTGTTTTCCTTTTAGTATGATCAACATAAAGTTGTGCCCCTTGCAAACATTCAAAGAGCAGCAAGCAGGGAGGTAGTGAATAGAACTTGGCTCTTTTTAGTAAGACAAGGACAAAGGAAATATTTTTATCAAGAAGGGTAACATTGATGGAGTTTCATCACATCTAGGGAAGAAGAAGGAATTGAGTAAAATCAAGTGTTTCTCATGTCATAAGAATGGACATTATGCATCTCAGTGTCTGGAGAAGAAAAAGAAGGTAATGGAAAGACATAGACAACAACATTAGCAGAGACGTAGCTTGACGAGTTTGAAATGAAGTTTGATGAGTTTTCAACAAAGTTTGCAACTCTTCTAACTCTTTCCTATGACTACTCTCAAAGTCAATCTCCTTGCGTGACTGATCAGACCTCTTCATCACTTTTCTCATCTATTTCTTCCACCACTTCTCAAGAATAACAAGCCTCTTCTAATCTCATTTGTCCCTTGCACTTTTCTTTTGAAGACCCCCATATCTCCCAGAAAATATTCCTTGACCTAACTCATGAACTCTCTCATAAATCACCCTTCCCCAAGCGCAAGGATTTACACTGCCATATTAGTTGAAGGAACAGGTAAAAATCCTTATTCTACTAATAAAATGTTGATCCATAGATGGACTTCCCACAACAGCCTTACTCTATCTCCTTCTCTAAATGTTTCTTCGACTTTAGAAAAATCTTGATGATCCTATGCAACAAACTCGATAATGTAACCTTCTAGAACAGTCTATACCTATAAATCCACATCTTGAGAGATCCAATGATCCAACCTGTGAAGAGTCGCTAAACCATCGGTGGTCCAATTATATCTCCTTCTGACTCAATATTTGTACTCAAGAGATTCTTCGAGTTGATCTAACCATTGAAAAACCTTTTTGGGAAACCTAATCCAAAAGATCTTGTACTGGTCACTAGCAAGCTCTGAATAGAAAACAATGTTTTTTACAACCCTAAAGTGTTTGTGTCACAACTCATATTCTTGTTGTATGAATGCATCGCACCTTATTTCCCACCAATTCTCAACATCATATTTGTAAATACGATGAGGAATCCTCTAAAAACTCACTGTAAAGATCGATCTCATAAATAGAACCATTTGTTGGCACAAAATCGAGACCAGGGTTCTCGAAGGTTACCAAAAAAGGCATCGATCTAGCCTAGGTATGCTATCATATTCAACCTTTCACAAGGGGATAATATCTAACACAAAGCATAGCCGAGACATGTGTGGTGAAGTGAATTAAGGAGAACACGGTATCGGATCTAGTTTTCACTTCTCAGATTCATATATTAAACCTCACCATCATGCAATCTTAGTAATTAAGCATTAAATAGAAAATAAGAAAATGGTTGTGCAACATTCACATAAATCCATACACAATATAACAGATCAACCAAAAATAATTTTAGGGCCCAACTCATTCCATTATATTAGCAACATCTACATCAAACTACCATACAATACATATCCCTCTCTTGCCTCAACTCCTGCAATGAGACTTAATCACGAGTACTCATTACATACTAAAAAACCCTACTGCACAAGCACAATAAACCCCAACAAACCCATTACAATAATTCATCATGACTGCTCCATCCCAAACCTAGTCCCAAAATAGAGATACAATATTGTCGCTTGCTCACTCATTGACCACACATTCGTTTATTCATTCATGCATGAATTCATCCATTCACTCATTAGCCTCTTCCTTGTCACCTTGCCTTTTTATTTATACTTTTTCCTCTTCCACTTCTTGGATTCTTTCTTCCTCTATATTTTCGGCTTTCTCGTTGTCATCTGATGATCTTGCTTCTTTTCGAACTATTGCATGGCATTTTTCCAATTGCTTCTTTTGCTTTTACACTTTCATTTAGCTCACAGTATGTTTCCGCTACTTGTAATTCTCCAACTGACATGTGATTCTTTTGAATCCTTCTGCTACTCGTCCTCTTTTAGTTATATTGTGGTGCTTTTCCCCAAAATTAAAGCATTTCCAAAACAAAGGGCCCAAAAATATATACACTACCAAGCTTAGCAAGAATGACATATATGCATCGATCTTCTGGCATATCTATTTTGCATTCTATACATAAGATTATAAGTGTTTTGAACATAGATAAGTAGTATTCAATGCAAGGGAAATCATTTGGACTTAAGTTCATTAGTTGATTCTCCAATTGGTGGGCTCGAATAATGTTGTGTTTACCAAACACAATTTCGAGCTTTTCCCAAGCATCGTTAAGGTCATTAATTCCTTGAAGGTGAAACCTTAAATCAGGAGAAATGGAAATTTTGATCAGTCCACATGCTTTATCATTCTTATTTACCCATTTGACTTTATTTTCATCATCAATGGGTTCTATTTCTTTCCCCATGGTAATATGGTACAATCATTTACTTCTTAACACATCCTCCATATGGGATTTCCATGAGAAGTAGTTGGTATTGGTAAGAAAAAAGATCATTGGAATATTTCATATTAAAATATGTAGAAAAAAATGAAACTGATGGTCGGGATGGAAAGATTTTGAAATAATAGGTCGTTTAAAAAAGCGACATTAAAAACAGGCTTTGGATGTGAAAGTTATGCCCTTTTGAAAAAATGCGTAAACGGTAACCAAATAGGCACGTGACAAGTAGAAGTTGGTCCACATGGTGATGATTCTCCTAACTGTGCATATAAGCTCACTTTTAAATAAGTTACTTATGAAGTCACTCACTTTTATAGAATAAGAAAGAATCACTTTTACAATGAAGTTACTTTGTAAATGGAATTTGCATGCAAAATAACTTAAAATAAAATATTAAAGTTATGTAATAAT
Source organism: Picea engelmannii (assembly GCA_009831015.1). NCBI lineage: Eukaryota > Viridiplantae > Streptophyta > Pinopsida > Pinales > Pinaceae > Picea > Picea engelmannii. The sequence continues at coordinate 1,015,334 of ML777943.1, read as the reverse complement.
GATTCACTTTTATAACTTAAGTGAAATGTACTTTACAACGAATGCATAAACCTTATAAAAAAAAGTAACAAAAAAGAGACTTGAACTCAAGACCTCTTACTAAGTAAAGTATTTTTTAACCAAGTGAGCTAGTGCAAACATATTATATTGTTTAGAAGGAGGATTAGGGGTGTTGGTGGTGGTCTTGGAGAGTGTGCGAAAAAAAAAAAAAATCACACAAGAAAAAAAATTTGTTTCTCAACAACAACAAGGGTTATATCTCAGTTAGCTTACCCAGAAAATACAAATTTTCCCTATGTTTCTAATTTACGGAGATCACATAGAGTGCACGACAAAGAGAATACACAAACAATAAAACTCTCTCTGCTTTGTTTCTAATTTGTCGAGATCACATAGGGTACGAGGAAAAGAGACTACATAGATTGAAAAGAGTAGAAACCTGGAAATAAAAAACAGAAAACCGAAATATCAACTCTGCAAAAATTTAAAAGGGCATACCTAGGCTTTATACCTCTGGATCTAACTGAAATGGTTGTATCTTGGGAAAAAATAAACCTTTTCAAGTGAAACAAAAAACATTCCTAACTGAAATGAGTGCTCTGAACTCAATGGAATAGTCCTCTTAGCCCAAAAAGTATGAAAATGGTAGAAAATAGAGATGTGGAAACACGACTACACGATCTGAATCTACAACAGGAGCGGGTCTTCAAATGCACTTTGATACCATGTTCAACAACATAGGTATTCCAATAGAGGATGAACACCTTCAATAACTACTCACACAACCAAATCAAAGATCAACACACCGATGTTTTAACGTGGTAAAATCCTTACAAGGAAACATCCATAGTCCCAGCCAATGTGGCCACTTGGAGCAATTTATTAATGCAAAATAAAAAGATTACAAAGAGATTTACAAGAGAGTTTCTCACAATCAATCATTGGAAAATGACACTCCATGTTCTTTAAATAGAGATCATGTACCAATTGGGTGTTAAGCCATGGATCAATGTAGCCATTAAGATCGAGGAGAATATGAATTGTCGGATCTCTCTATGTCAGAAACATATCGCGATCGTCGGATTTCCTAACTACAAATGCATACTAAAGAAACACACTAAGAAACATAATTTTACCTAATGACACATTAGACCAAGTTGACCTTAACTAACTCATAAGTGTCTAAATATCCTAACAAAAAATTCCCTCCGTCAATTTAGATTAATAAACATAATCCATTTCCCTGGATGGGGTGATATTGGGAGACACTTGTCAAGAGGAGCAGCCAGGAGAGGGCCACCGTGGCGTCATCCACGTGACAGATGCGTGTCTCCCCCTCCCACCACCTTAATGCAATTAAAACCACATTGCATGAGATAGGGTGCCATTAATCTTAGTGCGCCTTGCTCTGGCTCTCTCAGTCCTTTCGATGGACCAATGCCATGGCTCTGAACTTACTCTGCCTGTGTGTTGGTTTTATGGATGGAACTAGTGACTTGGATACTATGTATTGCATCAGGTAAAATGAACACCTCATTCTCTTGTGGTCGAATCCTCCAGAGCTCAACCTCCCGCTCAGCTATTACTTAGCCTTTTTTCATTCTCTTCGGTGTGTTTCCACCCTCATTGTGTCTTAGAGATGCCGAGACAGAGGGGGAAGTCAAAACAAGGCACGACATGGCAGCCCGACCGACCGTGTCTGGCCCTCCACCCCCCACCCACACCATCCCACAACTCCTCCTCCTCCTCCTCTTCCTTGGCGCAGTCAAACCATAACCTCAGCAACCTCCTGCCCCTCTCGTCGCCTTTTTCTTGCAGGTTGGAGTGGTTTGATCTCTTGGGGACTTATCTGGGATTTAACCTAGGACCCCTCGGAGATTTGGCCTCCACTTCACATTCACTCACAGTGGCTCCACCAAATTCGTCAGCCCACTCGCCTTCCTAGTTGCTCCATGTCCTGCTACATGGTGCTCACTCTCAAGGTGTTGGCCATGAAGCTAGCCAAGGCTCACAACAACGACCTCACTCCCGTGTCGACTCTGTATTTGAACTACAAGCAGGCCTTGCAATGCTGCAAGGCCTGGTTTTTGAGTTACGATGAGACGTGGATGATCTATGGTTTCGTATGGAGATTCTGGACGAGAAAGAAACACAATTCCTGCGATTTCTTTCAGCAATGCAGGATGTTTTCCACCCTTCAACTAGAGAAGCACACACAACAGAGGTTGAGCCACCGGTCTTGGCACCAGCTCCACCACATGGTACTTTGGAGGACACAACATCAGTCAAGGAGGAGGATGCGGCACCAGTCAAGGAGGATCCAACACCTCTCGAGGACCCAACGCTCGACATCACCTCCATGGACGCGTGGTCACACTACATCCCTACGACTTGACTTGCACATGTGTCTCTTTTATTTTGCTTGGTTGGAGGGTCGTATGACTGTTGTTTTGCCTCATGGACGCTATAGTGATAATCTGTCTGTGTCAATTACTATCAAGTTGGTCACCCTCAGGGGGTTGCATTTTTCCATTATATGCCAATAGAAAGGTCAAGTTGTAATATTTTGTTTTTAAGACTTGTTATGACTGTCAGTTTAAGACTTAAATTATGAAACTGTTCAGTTGGCTGAGCTGGTTTCCCCTCGAGGCAGCTCAATATTTACAGCCTGGAATAGAATGATGATTTTGACAGGTTTTTTTATACAATCTTACTTAAAAAAAAACATAATCAATTTAAATTTATAAACATAATCAACCTTTAAACATAATTTCCCTCCATCAATCCACTTGTGTAATCATAATCAAGAATTAAATTTATTAAAAACACATTCAAGGATTGTATTTTTTATTCACTATCTATTTGAATTTTTAAAATATTTTCTTTGAAATGTAAAAAACTATACATTCAAAATTTAATAACAATTTGTAATTTTTTTTAAAATTTTTTCTAATAGTAATTAGACAACACATAAGACCATTTAAAAAAATTATATATTACTCGAAAAATAGATATTTCTCGTACGTTTTATTTGTTAAACAAACATAGTTAAATCATATTTCCTATAACTTTTTAAGCATTTATGAAATAATGTGTATATCTAAAATGTTTTACATGCTTTTGATTTTTATTAAAGAAAAAAATGCTTTTCTTATGTAAAAGTCATCAATAAATTGTGTTAAGTACGTTTTATTTGTTAAATAAACATAGTTAAATCATATTTCCTATAACTTTTTAAGCATTTATGAAATAATGTGCATATCTAAAATGTTTTACATGCTTTTGATTTTTATTAAAGAAAAAAATGTTTTTTTTTTTATAAAAGTCATCAATAAATTGTGTTATATAACACAATTCAAACTTGGGATGACAAAGAGAAAGAGAAAGAATATAACTTCGCCTTATGAATAAAAAACTTATCAAAGAGTTTTAACGAACAAGAAAAAACTTAAATTAGTCAAAATCAACAAAACATTTTGAACCCTTTTAAACATTCATCAAATCCTCTTAAAAATTTTGAATTCAAGTTCAAAAGTGCACATGCAACTTTGTCATTGCAGAAAACTAAACTTCACATAGTGAGTGTAAAAAACTTATTGAGTACTTGTGAATTTAGTGAAATACACTAAGTGTTATTGGCATTTGTCATTGCAGAAAACTTCACATAGTGAGTGTAAAAAACTCATTAAATACTTGTGAATTTAGTGAAATACACTAAGTGTTGTTGACATGTTTGACTAAGTTTTATTACAAGTAAGTTTGTTTCATGTTAAGGTAAGTTGGCTAAGTTGGTTGTATTATGATATATTTGTTTGACTTCTCTAATGAAAATCTATATTAATGTATAAATATCTTTATATTTCAATTAAAATTTCAGTGTTCCATAAATATAGTTTAATCCTTAAACAAAGCCATACTTTTATGATACCATTGATTTAGCTTAAGATTTCTTTAGAATTTGTTTTGATATGTTTTTCTTTACTATGCTTATATAAATCACATGTTTATAACTAAAAAGGAATATTACTCTATGGTCTTTCCACATAAGATATGAAATGAAATCCTGAAATCTTATTAGTCCCTGCCTTTAAGCTAGGGATTATAGTAAACAGTTTTAGTTTGGGCATTAGTTTTGCACAGAGTTCAAAACACATTAGGGATTTAAAACGCTTTATAACCTCCAATAAAAAAACTTAAAGACGAGATATCTGCCAATACAAAACATTTACTTCTTATTTGGCCTCTTATCAAGGCAGGGAGTAATTTTGATGAGAATTTTAGTTTCAAAGTTACGGAAATAGAAGAGATATCCATATTACATCACTTGAGGTGAATTAATGCTAGCTCTAGAGCTAGCATTAGTTCATAAACATTTAATGTTTTCCTACATTTATCCTATTATAAGTTTCATTTCATTATGTTTTTTGTTGTAGTTGCCCTATCCACCTATTGTAGCTACCCTATCCACCTATAGATTGCATGCAGCTACGCTAGGCTACTAAATTATGAGGAACAATGGAGGAATGGAAGCCTTCTCCATGCCCTTTCTTGTATTAGGACTTCAATCAACATGCGCAAACAACCACGTCCTTTCTTGTCCCAACAGTTCAATCAGCCTGCACATGCCCCTGCTACCTATTGTCAGTTTCTTCATTTGCTAGGTGGCGGTTGCTACCGATTTCTTCATTTGTTGGTTGAAACATGTAGGTGAATCAACATAACTTTCATCAGTAATATGCTTTTTTGTATGTGTGGGTTATGTTACTAATCATGGTCCATCCATCAACTTTTTTTTGCAGACAAACATACTATCGAGATTTTTTACAAAACCTATTGGCTTTATTATCACATCCATACATACAAGAAAACTCTGGTGAGAATTGTTCATGTTCCTTTTTAGTTTTTAGCATTACATAAGCATATTAGGTATTGGGTAAATTTTTTCTTAGGGCGTTTATGGTGAGGACTGTTCCTATTCCTTTTTAGATTTTAGCATTACAAAAGCATATTAGGTATCAGGTTGAAGGGCATTTATGGAGACCAATAATATTATATTGTCTCTGAACTTAATTTAAATTTGACATAATTAAGCCATGAATATTATACTTACCTATTACAATCACATCGTCTTCTTTTTTGTCTTCCTTTATTCTTTTATGTCTTCCCTTATTTACCTGTAATGTGGGCTAGATGCTTTAATTGGTAAAGGAAGATCATAATCACATCGTCTTCTTTTTTGTCTTCCTTTATTCTTTTATGTCTTCCTACCTTTACCTGTAATGCAGGCTAGATGCTTTAATTGGTGAAGGAAGATCAGAAGCTCAATTTTACATTGAAGCGGATGACCAGTAAATATAACAACATGCAAAAGCATATTAGGTAGCAGGTAATTCAAATTAAGTCCTAGATCATTGAACTCGAGATCTGCATCTCTGCAATTAAGTTCTTCACAAACCCAAATTCATAAATTACATAAATCCCTCAGCATAAATTACAAGATTATACTCGGACTAAAACTTGGACAAAATTGCCTTATGGAAGTTGTCACAAGCCACAAGTTGAACCAATTAATTTTTTGGGTTGTTCAACGCTAGACACACCATGTCATACCCAAAGAACAATTCAAAGGTAGGTTTTTTCTGTCAAATAAACCACTTTGATACCAGTACGGCACGCTTCATGCTGGCCGCCGACAACCTTTCAACTTTTCATTGACAAGAAAAACTTTGTTCTCTTAACTTCTGACACTTGCTTTCTCCAAGTTGATTTATTTAGAAACCATCTTTTATTGTCAATAGGTAGTGAATTTCAACAATAATCAGCCTATTTATTGACAAGCGTTAGGTACTCCACCTGTGTCATTACTCCTAGAAATTATCCTCAACCAACTTTTTTTATTGTAACTTGTTTATTATATTGGTATAAAATAATAGTATAGAATAAAATACTTTTAACCTCACAAGCTGATATTTGATGAATAAAATAATAGTATAAAATAAAATACTTTTAACCTCACTGAAAAAGACGAAAGATGATAATGTAAGAACTTGCTATTGAAAATTATTCTTTTATGTATGCACAATTACATATCAGCGTTTAATTGGTATAATAATGTAGCTATTGTGATTTCATTTTCAAGTTACATACCCATTTAAGGCAAGGAACTATGGTCTTTTTTATCACAAAGATAATCTACCTATTTTCTTTCGGTACAAGTCAACATTTCCTTTTTACCAACTATTTGTGCATGTTTTTTTAGTTCTTTGTTTTTTCAAATGAAGTATTTATTTGCTCCTCACGAATTGTTAGAAGCTCATTAAAGTATTTTTTGAAGCATTGAAAGACATTTCCTTTTCACCAACTATTTGTGCATGTTTTTTTGTTCTCTGTTATTTCAAATGAAGTATTTATTTGCTCTAGAAGCTCATTAAAGTATTTTTTGAAGCATTGAAAGAAGTCATCAACTTGTCTATCACACAAAACCTAAAAACCAAAAACCAGAGTTCTCTCTCCCTTGATGTTTCTCTCATTTATGTTTTCTTTTTTATCCTTTTGTTTCAATACTCACATTTCAATTTATGTTTTTAAAATGAACTTTTAATTTCCATTCATTATCCCCTTCTGCCAACATGTCAAACATAATGAAATCAACGTTTGCATGTTGTAGGAGTTGCATTTAACTCAAATGTATGTGTTTTTTTAATATTATTAAATAACATAATTTTAATGAAGTGAGGATGGATGCAATTTTGTTTTTCATAATTATTATGTTTCCACCTCCACACAGGATGTCATAGGCTTCGTTTCTCCCACAAAATGCATTCAACAGTAGAAAAGCCACATGAATGGATGATTAATGTCATCTAATGGAATCTCTTCATGCTATGCACGTTTTCTCATGCATTATTTGATATTAGTCGAAACTATTGAAACAAAGCTTCAATAAAACAGAAAATAGAAAGAAATGGCAATAGTCCCTTGGAGGTAGGGACTTGTTTCTCTACAACTCGCCTTGTTCACTAAGAAGTTTCTTCGACCTAATTTGTTTCTCTTGTGTTTTCTTCGACCTAATTTGTGTCTCTTATGTTTGCTTATATAAATGGGTATTTCAAACTCTTGTGATTTGTCTCGAGTAAACTAAACAATTAAGTAGGTGATGTTTTCATCTCTTTGAGGCATGTACTATTGCCACCAACTCTAAACTATGTACTAGATCATTTTTGTCACGATATTTCAATAAATTAATTTACCACTTTATATCAACACATAATGTAACATTTCTATAAAAATGAAAACGATTGATCATATAAGTACATGGTTGGTGTTGTAGTCTAAGTTTGTTAAGGTTATGGAAATTGTTATATGATATTTGTCTATCAATTCAAACACGATAGTTGTTACCATGTTCATGTGGAATGGTAACAAGATTGGATATTCTAGAAATTACCAAATTACCATGCTCATGTGGAATGGTAACAATATTGGATATTCTAGAAATATTTCCTTAAGTAAAAAAAATTCAAAAGAATGGAAGGTAAGATATCAATGATTTGGTAAATGATTAAAAGAGTATAGTAACAATATTGAATATTCTAAAAATATTTTCATAAGTAAAGAAAATTCAAAAGAATGGAAGGTAAGATATTAATGATTTGGTAAATGATTGAAAGAGTAAATGAAGAAAAGAAATGCATAATTTAGATTTTTCAACAATACATAGTCAACTTAGAGTGTTTTGCCATATTTTTCTTACATAAGTTAAAGAGGGGTCACTTAAACATTATCAATTGATGATAGATAGATTATGAATTAGTTAGAGATAAATTAGAGATGAAAGAACAAATATGTTAAATTTGATATGTCTACTTGAAATTATATTAAATACAATATTAAAAGAAGAAGGAGATAAACACATTGAAATGATATTTAGAAATATGAATTATCTGAAATATTTTAACTAGAAAAGGAACACATGACAAAAATTCAAGATTTTTCTATGTAGAAAACAAATATGTAGAGACTATTGCATTGTAATAAAGGAGAAGCATAATGATGGAACATTATGATTAAATGAGGAAGTGGGAGTAGAGATTGCATAAGGATTAAGGTTGCATTGGATACAAATTAAACCTTTTTTATTACATAGAATTCTAATTTCTTTGTATTGCTTATATTCTTGGTATGATGTATCGATTTCTAAAATAATAACATAAATTCTTTGTGTAGTAGTCCTAGAATTACTATGAATATCCTTATTTCCTAACAATTTTTTTAACTACTACATGCATGTATACTTTTTTAGATATCACCCTTCTTCTCTACAAACAATACTACTACTAGGATCACCATTTTCGATACCACTCATCTCTTCATGTCTTGTCCTCAAATAAAGAATCCATTGACTCAATTTTGAACATGCACACATCTCATAAAATGACAATAACATGAAATTATTACTTTATATATATTAATAACTCAATCCTAAAGAGGCATGCATCTCAACCCATTCCCTACTAGCAAAGGGATATGGATATGGGATCTTTCCCATCTTCTTCGAACACCCTATCAGTGTTCCTCTTAAAATACCTCGAGTAATAGGTCTCTAAAATTATGGTTGAGTGAATTCCATGAAGTTCATATTAATCTAGGATTATGTCTTTCTTCTTATACGAACTTGAGGGAGACAATGTAGGGAAAATAGTGGGAGATTCATTAAATTACCTAATTATGTTTGAGAATATTGTTGATGTTTTACTTATACAACTAGCAATTACAGTTCTTCTTTATTATTACAATCATTTAGCACATTAGTTGTATAAATAAGATCATTGAAAGAGAGGAAATCACATAAAAAATAGAGACAAACAAATTAACCTGGGAAACCCTCTCGGGGAAGAAAACCCAGCAAAAGATTTCTCAATATAGATAGACCAAAAACAAAGTAGAAGATCTTCCTCTACTCCTTCACTAGGAAAGAGTAGCGCACCACTTAACCAAGAGATATACCAAAACCCTCCTTGATGTCACCCCCCATTGCAATAGCTACTCCTCCAAGACTTGCACACTTTTTCCTCTTGTTGCAGAGCACATGAGTGGGTGTACAAATAAGGCACTAGCCTCCCTTAGAAATAGTGGTCTGGCCAGCCTAAAATTTTGTATGGGTCGACCTCTCATTTTACCCTCTTAATTTACATTTAAATTGTCAAGTCACAATAGGGCCGACTTTTACAAAGGCACAATAGGGCCTAATTAACAAATATAATATAACAATATTATTCAACACTCCTTCTTAGGTAGAATATTCTTCGAAGTTACAATATTTCAACACTCCCCCTTAACAAGAAGGGTATTATACCGACAACATTAATAAAAATTGATTAGACTCAATACATCATCAAGAGGAGGAGACATCGCCGTCAGCATCGGGAACATTGCCAGACATATTTATAAATCATCAAAAAAATTTCCCATCATCAACATTAGTCGAAACTGAAGCGCGGAGCTGGAGTAACATCATCATCAACAACAACATGAAGCTGGAACATCAACATCAATGGAAGCAGAATGAGACGGGAGAATCAACAATAGTAGCAACAAAAACAACAACAACGACAACTGTGGGCACTCCGACATACCGTCCATTCAAACTTTACAGGATTTGTCCAAGGATAATAAAATCCCTTAGGATATAAATCCTAATGAGCTTCCACACTACTGACCACAACAAGTATATACATACATAGGCACTTCGAAAAACTGTCCATTTAGACCTTACGAGATCTGTCTAGGGATGATCAATCCCCTAGGATATAAATCGTAACGAGTTTCCCTGCTAGTGGTCAGGATACCATAGTATCATCAGTGTCACTCCCCCTTTAGAGGGAATTCCTTTCGGACTACACCAAGCTTGTCTCAGAAGTAATCAAACTTCACACGAGATAGAGGCTTAGTCAACACATATGCTACTTGCTCATCTGTGCCAACATATTGGAGCTTCACAACTCCCTTCTCTACCAAGTCACTAATGTAGTGGTATTGTATCTTAATGTGTTTCGTCTTATCTTGGAGCACTGGGTTCTATGACATCTTTATGCAACTTTGGTTATCACAAAATATCATGGTAGCATCCATCTCTAGGTAAAATAGCCCTGTCAACAACTTGTGAAGCCATATGGCTTCAGAATTGTTGGAGCATGCTACAATGTACTCTGCTTCTGTCGTACTAATAGAAATAATAGATTTCATCCTTCTTTGCCACAAATTCATGGTTGACCCTGAATTGAAACAACATATTGAAGTTTTTTTCTATCTGAAGCCCTTCCATCCCAATTTGAATCAGTATAGCCATAAAATTTGAAGTCACAATCTCCAGTATAATAGAGGCCATAGTCCAACGTACCCTTAAGGTATCTCATCACATGCTTTGCAGCTACAAGGTGAAAATGTCTAGGATCCAGCAGATAATGACTCAAGGTGTTCAGAACAAAGCATATATTTGGTCTGGTATTCGTCATATACATCAACAAACCAATCATTTGTCTGTATAGAGTAACATCAACTATTTCTGACAAAGTATCAGTCAATAACTTCAGATTTGTCTCCATAGGAGTGGACATGGTTTCATAATCCATCATATTGAATATCTTCAAAATTTCCACAACATACTTTCCTTGACTAAGAAAAATCTCTTATGGGATCTACCATACTTCAAGATGTAATAAATAGTGCATCGGGCCTAGGTCCTCATTTCAAATTCAGCGGCAAGCTTCTTCTTACAATCTGTTATGAGTTTTTCTTCATATTTCAAGAATAAGTCATCCACATATAGAAACAATATAATTGGTCCATCGTTCTCAATCTTGAAGTAAAGGTTGGGATCAACTTTACTCTTGGTAAATCCCAAGCTCATCAGAAAACTATCAATCATGCCATACCAAGCTCTTGGAGCTTGCTTCAACCTGCAAACATGAGTCTTCCTGTCCTGTACTTCGAAACCAAATTTTCACATCACATTGTACCATCCCAGTACACTTTCTCAGCTCCAACTCAATCTGCATAATCATGTGTTGGTTCTATGTGCTTTCTGAAAAGCACTATTTCTCTCATTGCCTGAGAGTATGTCATCTACTTTTTCTACAATTGTTCCTTCTGGAACCAAAACTCTACACCTTCAACTGTTATTTCTGAATCTGAGAATGAATACTCTATTCTTGTTGTAGCTATTTAACTCTAAGAGTATCTCCTCTATTCTATCATGGAAACAACTTCATTTGAAACTGAGATTGGTTGATATTAAAGGTAACTTTTCTTCTTTCATGGAGGTAACTCAATCTCAAATACATGGACTTCTCCCTCTGAATATCATACTTTATCGGAATCATGGTTAATCTCACTATCTTCACAAACACTGGAACTATTTCTTTGATTACTGGAGAAAATGTCTTGTCGTAGTCTTCTCCCTCTTACTGGGAGAATCCCCTGGACACAAATCAGGATTTGTACATCTTTATATTGTTATCTACAACATGCTTGATCTATTAGATCAATCTTGGAAGTCACCACTAACTTCCCTTCTGGTCTTAAGGAAAAATCCATATCCCAGTCCTTCTGACTAGCTTCCTCCTCTGTCATTGAAACAAGGGAATATTCTCAGGATATTTCACATCTCCTAGAAGTTTCTGAAGCTATGACCTAGTCTTCTCAACTCATGGCATCTTCCTTTTTGTCTTGGAAGACGTCTATTTTTCCCATCTAATCCTTTATGAGATCAAGCTCACTTAGAGTCTCCCTGCTCCCTTTAAAGCTTGACTCCCTCTGAGTCTATATAATCTTCAGAGCCATCTGCTCCCTCTGATATAGGACATCAATGCTATATTGATTTACATCCTACAAAGTGTCATGGGACCATGCTGGTCTCTTCCTGGTTACTTCATTGATTCTGGGTAGGCCCTTCTGGATCTACTAACTCTTCATGATGATCTGAAGAGTGATCAACTGCACTAGAGGGATTTGTTCTTTTATCTTTGGAGCCTTCTACTCCTAATGTTTTGTCTTCATATGAGATGTTTTCTATCTATCAAAAGTAACTTCTTGTTCTTCGGTACATGGATGTATACGATCATGTATACAACTTGGATAGTTTGCTTCATATTTCATCTAATATGTTTCCTCCTGCAACCATCACTATAGCTCCCTTCAGGGTTATCACTTGTGACCTGCTCGAAACAAGAACAACAAGGGAGAAACAATAGACAAGAATATATTCTTTATAATAATAATAAACACAATAGCGAGAACAATCGTCACAATAGCTTTTCCAGAGCTATCACTTGTGACCTTCCTGGAATAAGGGTCAAAAGTAAGAAATATAATAATAATAAATGAGAGAAACACTCTTCTAGTGTTGTTATCAATCATTCCTCCATGGTAACATGGAAACAAAACAAGAATTTTCTCCTAGAGGAGATGTTAGTTATATCTAGTAAATGATTACAATAAGCATTTATCTCAATAGTGTTCAAATTCTACCAAATATTAAATAATAAAACTTTCCAAAGATTTGTTGTCACAACTATAGTGTTTACTTGTAATGTGGAAATTATCAAACTTGATATGTGCAATTTTGAATCTTATCAATTTAATCAATCAAACCTGGAACCTGGAGTCTTGTCGTCAAGAATGAGTGTTGTTGCTTTTCTTCTGAGTCTCCTTCACTCAATATGAAAAGTATTCTCTTCAACCTATACTATGTGCTAAGATAATATGCTTTCTTGACAAAAATCCAAGTTAGAGAATAAACTCTATAATCGCAACTTCAATCAATCTAATACCTTGACTTTAATTTTGACCAATGCTTAGTATGATGGTCATAACTTCATCAGATCAACATACAACCTAGATGTTCATAAGATCAAAATAATTTCATAACAAATAAATGCATATCAAAATAATCAAATCTGGGGTGCATTGTTCCTTTGAATGTGCTAGATCTGATATCCTTCTGGATCTATGATTGTTGTTTAGACAAAAGATCCTTTCTCCTGCAAATACCCTTTAGAATAATGATACAATTTGAACATATGAAAGTACATACCTCTAACAGTATCAATAGGTAGTGGCACCATCCAGAAACAACGACAATCAAAGTTTCTTCAACTTGTAACTTTAGCTGGAGATTTTCCAGGGTAAGGCGCACTAGGACAATAAAAATCAGTCCCAACACTTCACAAAAACTTTCACTGCAACTGGTACTGCATCTGGTGTTGGCACTACAACTGGTGTTGCAACTAGCATGAAGGAAATGCAACTGCAAATGAAACTAATATGGCAACTGATACTTCAATTGATATTGCAACTACAACTTATACCGCAACTGCAACTACAACTACTACTTAGGGTTTTATGAGGAAACCTTAATTTTTCAAACTTCAAATTTTGAAATTTTGATATAGGGACTAGATGTGCCCTCCTAGGGCGATCTCCTAGATATGGTCACTTCCCCCAACGTCCTCCTTAAATAGGGAAAACATCACATTTAGGGTTTATGCGAAAACCTTAATTCTACAACAACTACAATACTTAAAACTGGATTTTGGAGAGGGTGCGATGAGGCTAGTAACTTCTTATAAATTTTGATTTGGTCTCTTTTAGGTCTAATCTAATACCATGTTGATGTTTTACTTATAAAACTATCAATTACAGTTCTTATTTATTATTACAATCATTTAGCACATTAGTTGTATAAAAAAGATCACTGAAAGAGAGGCACTCACAGAAATAATAGAGACACATAGATTATTTCGGGAAACTCTCATGGGTAATAAAACCCAGCAAAAACTTCCTCAATATAGATAGACCAAAAACAAAGAATAAGATTCTCCTCTACTCGTTCACTAGGAAAGAGTAGCACACCATTTAACCAAGAGATACCAAGAGATAGACCAAAACCCTCCTTGACTTCACCCCCAATTGCAACAACTACTCCTCCAAGACTTTCACATTTTTTCCTCTTATTGCAAAGCACATGAGTGGGTGTACAAATGAGGTACTAACCTCCCTTATAAATAGTGGTCTAGTCAGCCTAAAATTAGGTCTAGGCCTTCCTGTCACTTTACCCTCTTAATTTACATTTAAACTGTCAAGGCACAATAGGGTCGACTTTTACAAAGGCACAATAGGGCCTAATTAACAAATAAAATATAACAATATTATTCAACGCTCCTTCTTAGGTAGAATATTCTTCAAAGTTACAATATTTCAAGAAATATCACCTATTATGACACCTTATTGCCTACATGAAGAGGAGATATGTAATTAAGGATGGGTAAGGTGGTAGAGCCTCCATTCTAGTTTCCCTTGTGACGGGAGTAGTCAAGGAGTAACTCCTTTTTGTGGGAGTTGATTGACCCATGAATTGTCATAATGAAAGAATCAAATTTCTAGTTAGGGAGCTTCCTTTAAGATTTCAAGAGTCATATGTAAATTATATGATTAATTGTCATATAATCAAGATTCGTATTAGAGCCAAGATTTGAACTTGGGAAAATAGGTTATGGGCCCACTACACTTTTGTTATGCCACTTTGATGTGATTTCAATTATAAAATATAATTTAAAAAAACAAAAAAACAAAAATGCTTTCAAATAATATAATATGAATGAAACAAAAAAATAAAAATGCAATTCAAACAAGGAGGGAAACAAATTTGAAACACACATGTGATTTAACATATAAATCAATGTAATCAAACATTACATTAACACATTCCAAAACAAGTTAGTGCACCAACCATTAACCTCATAAGTGGTTTGTAGTTTACTCATATAGCTAATGGGTTATAGGAATGAAAGTCTCCATAATACACTCATGGTCAACTTCTATTGGTTTCCATTTCTTTGGTTTACTTCTCGTCATTTTGATTTATATGAGTTGTATGTGAGATTCTATCACCAAATCACTACACTATTAAGATATATATTCAGGAATATAAACTTTGTAGATTCTATAATCATTGAGCTTTTCACTTTTTCAAAAAAGTGACCCATTACAACCATGTCACCAATCTGTTATGTGTATTATCCATCTCAACACAATCTCACCAAATTATTTTTTATTTGCATGCATCACATCAAATAGTAGGCCACATTCTCTTCATTGCATCGTGGTGCAATTATAAAAAACACATGACCTATAGACACAATTAAAAATATTAATCAATATGCTTGTTTGTATGAAAGTTTGAACATTACATTGAAGAGGCCAAATAAAAACATCACTAGTCTAAGACAAGCTCGTTAATTAGGTCACATACCTTCCCTAACAAAATCTAAAACTCAATCATTATCCAATGAAACCACAACCTCTTCAATATCCATCTCTTTCCATGTCAGAATTGGATGTGGCCCCTTTGGATTAAGAGAGACATATTTCCATTGGTTCACATATCTTTCATTTTCACATTGATCAATTGCACATCCCTTTACATCAACACAAAATATACAAAATCATGCACACTTTCTTGACTCAATCACAAAGATGTCACCCATATATTTACTTTGACTATATTGTAATTCCCTTGTTCCATGTAGAGTTTCACCATTCCAAATGGATTTATCCACATTGCTAAGTGCAACATTCCAAAATAATCTATAGCATAAAGATCAAATTTATTTTTTCTATTGAACATGTGTTTCAAAGTATGTCAAATTTGAGATTGAATTGGCATGGCATAGTCTCTTACCTATATACTAGCCTTGCCTATTCATGACCTTCATGGTTTAAATTCAATCTGCACTAGTCAATGTGGTGAACCAACTCAGTTCACTTAGGTAAATATCGAGTGTAAATAGGACAATATGTTAAAATTCATATAGGATAGTGATAATAATCAATTGAATAAGATATGATGATTGATTAAAATGACAATGAGGGCCATATATATCCATGCAGGGTGTCCTTCATGAATAGACATGTCTTTTAGATAAGACATGTATTTTCATTATGATGTATTAAGTACTATTATTTAGTGATTATTTATTATTTCTATTTGGATATATTTGTGTTCATAACAATCAACTACTTTGGTAGATGATTGGAGTCAAACAACATCATGATTCATTTGGTGCCTTCTAAGTTCTCATTTCACACAAGCAACCATGCCATCATGTTCACTCTTTCCATGCCCTATTTAAAAAAAAATTTCAAGTATGATGAACTCTTGTCTCCTTATGAATTTGAATCTAATAGTAAAAAGAGCATGCCAATTTGAGTTGCCCTACACACCCATCATTCCAAATCCAATGTTCAGTAAATGTTATCCATTTATGTATAAATGATTCAATATAGATTAATCCAAAGCAATGTTAAGCAAACAATGTGTCATGCTCACAATCACCATTGACATAAAAATGGTATTCAATCACATTGTGTGATTTTGGAGTGTTGTCCCTACCATAAATGTTCGCATGTGGGTGTCTATACAAGATATGCATGAATATAGACACCTCCATATACAAGTCAATCATTAGTAAAAGTCAACCATAAAAAATGAAATTAAGACGATGGAAAGATTCATGTGAACCTATTAAGGGTAAGAAAGATCATGTGTTTACATCATCGTTAGGCACAACCTTGTATATTATAAGATCTTATCAGGTATTCCACCTCTTACTAATGTTAATTTATATTTTGATACCACTAACATGGATAGGAAACAAATCCTTACAAGTGTGATCATGGGTAAAACTAAGAATGGCATAAACCTAGGAAAAATAAACCACCTACTCCTATTAAGAAGATATAGTTTACAAAAAAACAGACACGAAAGAAACATAATAATTTTTTAATGGAGATAGAAGACATTAAAATCGGTATTGATAACCTCATTCATTCCCAAAATTGGTGAAGGGTGCAATCCATTTGGTGTGATGATGAAACATAGGAAAATATTAATATGAAGAATAACAATCATGTTTCCATTGCTTCTAAGTTGAATTGTGAGGTTTAGAGCCAATTTTGTAAATAGCTAGTTATTCCTAAGAAGCAAGAGAAACATATTCACAATTTTTTAAGGATAAAAAATAATATTTACAAATGTTTATAGTTACCTTTTTGAGAATTGGAATGATTCAAAAAGATGTGTACACTTAGATGAAAACTATGGATTATTAAAATTGTCAAGTACAGTGTCCAACGAAAATTCAATTGGTGGATGTCTAGATTGGTTGAATTGAGGAAGGAAATAGAGGTCATTTCATGGGATGAATATATATATATATATATATATATATATATATAACTTGTCAAAATGACAACACATCACTTTGTATCTCTTTGGGGAGTGAATGTGTAAATCTCAACAAAGTCTATCACTAATGATATTGTACCCAACTCAAATACCTCATGAGATTATCTGAATTGGGAAGCTTGCCACTTGGGCCTATGAGAGTGTTTGATATATTTATAAATTTGACTTTGAAACTTCCCCATATATTATAAAACGAGGATGTCATCTTTAATCAAGTCAATCATTTTAGGCACTACAACTGAAGAAGAGGATGGATTCAAAGTAACATGTTCATATCTCTTCCATGTGACCGTAATATCTAACAATCCAAGGTGTGTGAGATCTGTAGGAAAAATTCTATGGAATAATGTCAAATTACCACATTCAAGGCATCTTCCCCCACCCACACATATTTTATTGGAAAAAACATCTTCAAGATTCCTTTTGGATAATACCATTGAAATAAAATCACACATTGTAGGAGGAGGAGGGTCACCTTGCTAGTGACTTTTGTAGAAAACTCCAAATATGTCATATAAATAGAATTGAAATTAAACCTGGTATCAACAATAACAAGTGTCATGAATTGTGTTGGGACTAATATACCATGGCTTCAATTTATCAAACATGCTAATTGAAATATTGACATTAGGATTGAATTCTTGAAATTCTTTGAATAGTTCAACTTGTGTCATCTCCATAACTTCCTTACATTGCTCATCATACATGCCTCTAGATAAGCATCACTACAATTTTTTTTATATCTATTATGGCATTAGAATATATTTTTGAAAGATCTACAACCTTCTCTCTAACATCTTTTAGAAGTCTATCTTGGTATGGTTGCCTACAAATAAGATCCCAACAAACAACTTCATTATTTTCATATATATGGACCTTGCATTTAGTATTCCTTTGCAATGTTTTTCTTGAAACATTCAACAATTTTGACTTCTTGATGTTCCTGGTGGGACAACAATGGACATAATTTCCTTGTGAGCATCTCTGATATTAGGCTTTCTTGATTTTCCAAATGAAAAGAATGTGTTCGATACATTTTTTGATACATTCTCAATTGCCTTTGCATGTTTAACATCTCAAAAACCTAAAAAATTTGTTGGTGTTTTAATTTTTTGTGTTTTATCAATCCATGTAGGATTTGAGCCTACCTAATCACTATTTTTTTCTCAAAAGACAACTTAATTATCTTACTAACATGTTCTCTAACTATCTAATTAAGACTTGGGTCCCCAAATTCTTCTCTTGTATTTTCATCCAATCTTTCTAAAAAGTTTCCACCCCTTTAAAAATCAATACAACTTCCAGTTATTCTTGAAACCGAAGAGGAGACATAGTTCTATGGCAGTTGGTTAGATTCTATCCTTACAAAGTCCAATCAATTTTGTGTACGTATTACATATAAAACATGTGTTAAAACAAATAAATAAATGTTATGTAAATTATAAAGTAGAATATAAATTAAAAACATGAGTATAATATGCATATGGTGAATGTGGTTAGAATTATTGATATTTCCCTCAATGGGATGCCTTGAAGAGACGCTATTCATATGAACTGAACTTTGGGAAACCAATTGACCTACATTTTCTTCTTCTTTTTCTCTCAATTCTTCTCATATTTTTCTAATATTCTCTCTAGCGTTATTTCTCTCACACTTCATCACATAAACTTGTTGGTGATCATGTTTTCTTTAGCACTTTTCCATAATCCCCAACTCGATTGTTGATTAATATTTGATTTCACACATTTTTTTTGTCTTTTTACAATCACATAGTAAGCATGTGTGAGTCTTTTCACAATTTTCTTTTTTCTTTTTTTGTTTTTTGTTTTAGGTCTTTTTTTTTTTGTAGTGATACCTCAATCGAGGTTTATAGCTCGATAAATCCTTTTCATTAACCCAACAAGGTCTCAATTGGGCGTTTAACAAACCCTTGATTCAGGTCCTTGAATTTCATGATGAGCACTCAATCAAACTTTTAATAAACCACGATCAAGCTATAATGTTTGATCAAGGGCTTAAAAACAAAAAATCATGTCCCCTTTCTACATGCTTTTCAACAATTGCAAGTTTTAGGGGGTGAGATCTCTTCATCTCTTCCATCTCAGGTGATGGAGTTGATGTTAGTGGATTCAACATTGAATCATATATCCAATGGCATATCATTTTCACACTTTATGTTTCATAATGTATTTTTAATTTATTTTCTTCTAATTGTTTTCCATGGTTATGAAAGTGTATGGAGAAAAATTAGTCTAGCATAAAAATTACACAAACAAAAGATTATAAAAATTATGTAGTATATACATGGATGTTTCCTCTTCAAAAGGGTATTTATGGCATTTTATTTTATGTAAACAAGAGAAAAAAAATTTGTTTGGACACAAAGCTGTATAAAATGTAATTAAAAAAAACAAGGCATATATAAATTTTGAGGGCTCCAATCTAAAAAATATGTAAAATGTCAATTTTTCAATGTTAGATTTCACTCAAAAGTGGGACACATCTTCATGGATTCACCCAAAACCAAATTGCAAAGGCATTAAAAAAAGAACCTTGAACCTATACAACAAAGGAAGTAAAATCGATAAAAATGTTGTTAACGGTAGAATATACAAAATATTCGAGGTATGTTATCTATTACTCATTCTTGATTTTATTTTATTTATTTTTAAACTTAATTTAAATAAAATGTTTCAAAATAAAAAAAAATTTACCTAATATTTTGATCCAATTCATGGCAAATAAGCCTTCCTTATGGTTGAGATTCATTCTAGAAAACATTATAGTTGTATCAGAAGGCCTAGGAATTCCTCCCACTCTAGGAAAGACAACAGGGTGACTCTATATGCTAAGAAAACCTACAACCAAAAGGAGAATACCACCAGAGTATTTTACATATCTATGGCCCATACTTAATAATCTCCATGACATGAACCTTATCAACAAATTGGAAAAGGAAGAATCCCTTTCTTAAGCTACAAGTTACTCATGTGCCTCTCAAACCTCCCTAACCTAGTTATGAATAACCATTATAGGTGGGATGTTGTACAAAAAACCTAATAAGGTTGCCTCCCTGTATGCATTACATGCAGAATCATATTAATCAATAAGAATATCAATAGTAATATCAAGATCAAGGTTGGGATTACCTTGTGATAAACCTTCTATATAAATTTTTGGGGCACCTTTGGTGGTACCAACACCTCAATCATCACTAACATTTCCATTCTCCATAATGAAAATGGAATTTTCAAGTGTCGAGATGGCCATTAAGGCTTCCAACATCTTTATGATGCAAGACATGGCATGTTAGGGTTAGTTAAGCCAATAATCAAGGCGATATGACAATAGCTCATTATAGGTAAGGACACATATTGCAAACCTCACACCATAACTATAAATATTGATTAAATATCTACTCTTTGTTCTCTCCCTCCCCTCCCCTATTCACCTCATTATGTCTCAAAGTTTTCTTATCATGCCCATTCTTCCACCTCTATGCACCATTCCTACAATTGTGGCCCATATCACACAAGTTATGAGTGCCATCATCTCATAATTCTACCAAATATATCTCATGCTCTGATACAAAATGTCTCCAAGGTAACCTAAACCTTATATAGGAACTTGATGATTGTTCCTCTTGTGGATGCACAATCCACTATACATACTTATTAATTGTCTATCTCCCACAAGTATTTATCTCTACACAAAGAAAGGAAATAAAGATATTAATAGAATTTTAGATAACATGTCTTCTCATTTTATTAATGTAACAACCCTAATTAATTATTTAATTATCATGAATGATAAATATTATTTTAATGAATGATTAAAATAGATTTTATGGAGACTTTATTATAATATAATTATTATTGGTATTTGAACAAATTTATGGGAGGGATAAGGTGGTTGAGGGATTAATGAGGGGAAGGTGGTTGGACAAAGGATGGGGAGAAGGAAGATAAGGGGGAAGAGAGGACTCGGGAAGGGGATCTCTTTTTGGTTGAGTGATATTTTTGGTTTGTGGAAAGGTGAGAAATTTGGAGAGGGAGAAGGAGAAGGGAGGAAATAGTTTGGGCTACATCAGTTTTTCTTACAGTTTTCTTGAGGACTCTCATAGGGGCACGTGTTGCTGGTAATTTTGGGTTCGGGGGCCAGGAAACCGTAAGGAATCTTGGAGATAGGGAGTCAGAGAGGTTGTTCCTAGTTGGTTGGGAGGTTAATACTCAGTTTTTGGCAGGATAACATCATCAACAACATTATTAGCTTTAGGTTTGACATCAGATTGAGGTAAATACATTTCATTATCATTATGTTCATTATTATATTGTTGTTCATTATGTTCATTATGTTGTTGTTCATCATTATACTTTTAAAAATGTCAATTATTATGTTGGAACAGTAAATACAGAAGTAAATAAGATAGAGTTTCTATATTTATATTTGTTTTTATGCGGCTCTGTATGCACAGGCCTTACACATGGTATTAGAGAAAAGTTTCAAAACTTAAACCAGGGCCTACCCACCAACCCACCTGTAAGAATGAATATTTAGGAATGGTGTTCCAACAATAACCCAGAAATTTAAACAACCCTTAAGTAGTTACATTGAAACCCTTTACAACAAATTAGAAATGCAGCCCTGAAATCCTCTAACCACAACTAGTAAATAACAAGAAATAACCATGAAATGTTTATGAACATTTCATGAACTTGTTCACCTATACAAGTGAAAAATTTGAAAGGTATATATAAACATAAATAATTAGATATATAAATCTGGGCCCGAGGGCCAAGCTCAAGCTCCAAGCTCCAGCTCCACCCAACCTGCAAGCCAAGCACAAAAAAACAAGTTTTAATACTTTTTATGAATAAACACACACACACACACACACACACACACACACACACACACATATATATATTATCATAAATGTTTATTTGAGCTCTCGACCTCGAGAGTGATCATCTTACCAGTAAGAGTCTTGACAAAGATTTGCATCTTGAAATCAAGACAAAATTTATGAAGAATACCTGCAGATTAACAAAAATCATTGTAATACTGAAACAACCTAAGCAAAAGGTATAACAGTCACATGGTAAAGTATTTCGAAGCACCTATCAAACTTTACATAACATTAAAGAAACTTCCTAATGTGATCCCTAATAGCTCTCAAACATATCTTAAATTTACACGACCATAAACCATAAAATTGACATCCCACCGGGAAAACAATATCTAAACAGACATATTATAGCCAGATAGAGAAAAACTTCTCCATTTGAAACTACAAAGGAGTGGAAGCCATTACCATATTATTACCAAAATCCTAAACAATAATCACGAACGAATCAAAAAAATATACAGAAGCCCTAGCAGATCTCATAGATGACAAACAAATTTACGCTAGACAACCCCTTAAATTCCTAAATAATAAAAAAAATTGTGGATTACAAAGGCAACATGCATTATTACTCTACAAAAAAGCAATATATAGATCTATTAGAAGCAATATCTATCAAAGAAAAAAAATCCAAGGAAAAAAATAAAAATAACATACCCTAATAAACACGCTCAGTAGTGGCTAAAATATCGTAACCCTAATAAAACTATGCTATGCTAAAATACTACAGGAAATGAACCTTAAAACACCTACCAAATATTACAGAAACAAAAATTCTTCCAAAGAAAACAACATTGGTATTCTTGCAAAGAAGCTCAAGACGCCATACCTGTAAATCTCTCTGAAAATATCACTCGATATCGCAATGAAAGGAGAACACAAGCGAAAAAAAAAAAAAAAAGATCGAACACACAAATATCACCCAAGACAAAGAGCTAAATAGATAACAAAGCATTGCGAGTCTAGTCACAAGGAGCGTCGCTCACACCAAGGCACCCACGAAACAACACACGGACTCATTGCTTGTGCACTACGCATCATCGAATTCCACAAGGAGAAGCCCGTAAGGGGCGTTTATTTATCACAGCGCCCAAGGAGTTCATTGGATCAAAATATAGGACCTGCCACTTTACAACACATCTCACGGAGTGATTGAATGCACGCCTGACCAGTGCGCCCCATATCATCTCACAAGGCCATGAGAGACCATGAGAAATACCATAGGTCAATAATATGCACAAGACCTGACCTCAAGCTCCATATACGTTAGCACCAAGTGTGTGTTAAGCTCCCAAGTACAAGCACCAAGCCACGAGGGAAGAGCTCACAAGGGGGCATTTCATGTGCTCTATGCATCCGAGACCCTCGCGCTCGAGACCAGGTTGATAACCCTCACACCTAAAATACCAAGCATCAAGATGAATGGAGGAACCCACAACACAACCACACAAGTCTCAGTGCTAACGCCAAGACCGTGACGCCTTGCCCTACCTCATTACAATTCCAAGCCCAACACCACTCAAAAGCCACGGCCAAGGGAGAAACCGGCACCTACAACACAACGCGTCCGACTGAGACACTACTACATATGGGCAGATTATTCCACGAAAATTTTCCACGCTTCAACTAGTTTCATATTTTTTTTAAACAGGGCGAGATTTTCGTCGATATTGCCATGAAAGTTCGTCGCAATATCGACAAAAATCTTATTTAAATCTAGTCCGGATTTTCGTCGCTATAGTGACTAACTTTCGTGGCAATAGCGACACAAATTTTGCCTATCTCATTGGTCGATGTTAATGGCTAGTTGACTATTTTATCTATATATACATGACTTTAAGAGACTTTGCGACACAATTGCTATAGTTGCGACACTGTTCTTGGCTTTTGTTTGAGCTGTTTATTTTTTCCGTCACCCACCGGTTGAACAAATCCAATTCTCGATCTACATAGCTCAGATTTTGAACTTGCAAGGTTAGTAT
>ML777943.1:975507-986916 GCA_009831015.1 Picea engelmannii | reverse complement strand
TAGCTACACATGCATTTCTTGTACATGCACACTAGTATGTATGAGTTTTCTTGACTTACTTACTAATAATGTCAGTTAATTGTTATGAATGTGTGAACCATGCTTCTTTTCCTTTGTACCATGAGATACCTTAACTTCGGGATGAAGTTTCCTGAATGGTGGGTGTATGTAACAACCCTGCTTAAATAGATGTATAGGGATTATTAATTATAATTAATTGTACTAATATGGTTTTAATTAAATATTGATTAGCATTAATAATATTAATTAAATATTTATTTATTAATGAATTGTTTATAACTTTTGATTAAATTAATTAATTAATTACTTGATTACATATCACATTCAATGACATGGGTAATAAGTTAAAGGGGTTAATAATTTAATTTATTAAAGACTTACGTATACGGAGGGGATTAGAAACATTAAATAAGAGGATAAAACATTAAATAAAAGGATAAGACATTAAATAAGAGGATAAGACATTAAATCAGGGGATAAGATAATGAATAAAGGGATAAGGAAATTAATGAGGGGGAAAGAGTCAGTGAAGGAGGGATATGACGGGAGGAGTCTTACGGGAAGAGGGATCATTCTTTTGGGGGAGGAGGATGTATTTCTATGGGAGATTTATCTGTGGGGATCTTTGGTGTGTGGAGTTTGATTTTGGTGGACTTTGGTGAATCAGAAGCAGGGGGCACCAGTTTGCTGGGGGTTTTGGGCACGAGGGCCAGGATATCCTTATGGTATCTTGGAGCTAGGAAGCCGGACAGGCTGCTCCTAGCTGGCAGGGAGGAAACACGGTTTTGGGCAGTGTTTGACACAGATTCAACTTCATCATTGGACCAACCCAAGTAGCGGAATTTAGCATTAGAAGCAGGTATTTTTTTTAATTATGAATGGCTGAGTTATTTCATGTTGTAGATAGATTTTAATCTCTGCTGAATATTTTKCTTATATGCTGGTGATTGAATTATTTATGCAAATTGAAAGGAATTATATGTCAACTTGTATCAAATTTTGTATTTTACGGTCTCTACAGAGTCATTTGGGCATAAGTCATTGAGGAGTGCATCTATTGGTCAGAATTCTCCATGGAGATCTCGCGAAATCGTGAGGACCATAGGATCCAGAGGAGCTGTAAGGTGGTTAAGAGTTGGACAAACTCACCACCCTAATATCAAGAATCAAAGTGAACCGTTGATCATGGTCAATAAGAGTCGTTGATCTCGTTTCAACCCTGGGTGATCTCGTTTCAACCCTGGGTGATCTCGTTTTAAGCTGGGTTGTTACAGACTCGGTGTTCTCCCTCCTGAACTTGACTTCTATGAGATGAGTTCGATCTTTGTCTCCCTTTCAGCACTTCAAAGGTATTATCCCTCCTGAGCTTTCACTTGTAAACTCAAGCTTCCAAAAAGGGTTCCTTCTCGCACTCCTTGCGACAAACTTTCAAATAACTTTTGGTTATTTGAGTCTTAGACCCTGTGCACTCTTTGCAACAATGATCCTCTCAATTTTCCTTCTGGATTTATAAAATCCAAGTCTTCAATTGGCCTGCACACACCTTGCACGGCTTTGTGCTTCACCTGCACTTCATTTGGTATGAGAACAACGGTATCTCTCATGAGCCTTCTGAGATAAAACTCAAACCCTCGTCAGCGCACACCTTGCGGACGTTCACTGCACTCTTTGCATGAATTCTTAGGAAGAGAAACAATTGAAACTCATTCTTCTCCTCTCTCAGACTTCATACATTCAATATGAAATCATACACACAATCCAACATTGAAACAAATGCATAATAGAGAAACAATTCAATTGTAAACATACCATTCAATAAATGTAAACAGTAAGCATCATAACACCATGAAAGTTGAGTCAAAGCTTCAAATATTAACTCAAGTGCCCATGTACATGGGTTCTTCTCTACAACTCTCTTCTACAACTCTACAGCTTATGAATTCTGAATAATCATGTCGTTTTAATGATACAAGGGTGAGGGTGTCTATATCTATTTTCCCTCCTACACTTCTAAATTGTCTAATCTAACATTCATATCTACCTACTTTACATTAGCAGACTTAAATGCCTATTACATCTGGCAGATGAGAATAATTTATCCAGATCTATTCATATCTCCAAGACATAAATGTAAGTACGCTTCTCCTAGCTATTACATTAATGCTTCAGTTTTCAAAATTCAAAACGTTTTCATAAAAAAAAACGTGCCCCTTTTCCATCTGCACGTCCAGTTGTTCCTTTGGCTAGGCACGCGCTTTGGCTTTCTACGATGCTCTTGTATCATAATCCCTCGCTTGAAAATTTTCATGAACTCTTGTTTATGAGCTCTTGCATGGTTTGTCCATGCCTATGAATTGCTGCTCCATCCTCCCAACTAGCATCTTCCATTGGATGTCCCTTCCACTTGACCAAGTATTCAAAATACTCCTTTCTCCTAGTCTTTCTGCTAATCCTCTTGTCAATTATGCCTTCCATCTGTGGCTTTTCAGCTACAGGCATTTGTTTTGTCCATTGAACCCCTTTTTTTTCCTTCTCTGCTTGACGCAGCCTTCCCAACCCGTAGGTCGGAAGTCCACCCACACAGGATCTTTCTTCTTCTGCTGGCCCGAAGAGCTCTCAACAATTGGCTCTTCTATTTCCCTTTCGATAAATCTGCACCCACAAATAACCTTGAGGGATTCCCCCTTTACACTTCGGGAGATCAGGTTTTGTGAATCCTGTAATCAAGTATCTTATCCCTCAGACCCCCGAAACCCGAATTTCCGAACTCCAATATTCGGTCACCAAAAGAAATCAACGACTGTGATTCCCCGCTTGATCCAACGGTCAGCGCGATTTTCGCGTATTGGGATCTCGAGACTCTCGATACCAAAATCTCTTGTCAACGCAAATCCCAAATTCCCAAATCTCGATATCAATTTCGGCTATTCGGCTTTTGTGAGTCTGTGAGTTGCGATGTCATGCAACTCTGCTCCACGACCTCTGAAATCTCGATCCTCTATTTCCCGAAATATCGAAAGGTCAACCCTCGACATGGTTCCCGGCGTTGGTCCCACAACTAGACTTTTCGCCTTTTCGAGACTTCGCACTTCGTGAGTCTTAATGCAAAGATTTTGGGACTTCAATTCACGAAACCCCAAAATGGAAATACTCAAGCAAATCCAACGACCCCTGTTGGCTTGGATCTACAGCTCTGTCTCTCCTGAGCTTGGACCATTTGAAAACACTCGTCGTAACTCCCCTGCTACTCCATGAGATCTGACGGCTCGCGGGACTTCGCGAATTCTCTATGAAGAATTCCGACCGTCTGTTCTCCTTCCTTCTCAAGGACTTCCACAACTTTTTCACCAATGTGGTTTTCAACGGTACTTAACCGTTTGCGACACAAACTTGTGACTCCTTCTCAATGCTCCAATGCGCCAATTTCCTATGCTCCTCTTCGACAATTTCGAAGGCTCTATCCTTCCTGAGATTTTCCCAACTCTGAGTCTTAAAGAAGACTCCTGCACACACTCCTTGTGGAAAATCCTTCAATTACTTCAAAGAATTGAAGTCCTTCGACTCTGCGCACTCCCTGCAGCAGTATTCCTTCAACAATTTTCTCAAGTTACAAAACTTGAAACTCTACTCGGCCTGCGCACTCCTTGCACGGCTCTTGTGCCTAGCTGCACTTCTGAGAGAATGAGAACAAAAGCTACCTTATCTGAGCTTTCAGAGACAAACCTCTTAATCCTTTGTCAACGCACTCCTTGCGGACAATTCAGCTGCACTCCTTACAGGAACTCTTGCTCAAATAGAGAAACAATTGAAACTCATTTCCCTTACTCTCCCTCTCTCTCTCAAATTTTAGACATTCAACAAGAAATAATTCATACATAGCATAAAAGCAATTGCATGATAGGAAGATAAAATCATTCATGAGCATAACATCCAATAATGCATACACAGAGAATATTTGAACACCATGAGCCTGAATCAAAGCCCTTTTTTGTATTAATCCATAACTTCTATACATGGAATTCTTCTACACAGCTCTATGCTTCTTCTCTTCTATGCTCTATGCTCTCAATTGACATAATCCCCCTTACAATACACAATGAGGGTGTCTATATCCCGTTTCCCTCTTTCATTCTAAACTGTCTAATCTACGCATTAATTTCTATCTACTTGCATTAACTATTATAAATGCCTTCTAACTACTAAGGACGAGAGCGGATCACTCAAGGTCCATTTATATTATACAAGTGTCCCCTCTGTTTAATGATCTCATTGTGATTACATAACATTTTCAAAATTTGCATTGGGTGCTTTTCCAGCTGTCTTTTATCTCCGCGTTGGCTCGCTTGAGATGCTCCTACTTCTTCAGCTTTGTAAGGGTACAAATATGCAACATTGAATATCGATGAGATTCTGACCCCATCGGGTAATTCAATCTCATATGTGTTTGCCCTAAATTTCCTTATGACCCTGCACGGTCCAATCTTTTCATCTTTAGTTTGTTATATGTTCCCCTTGGGAACCTTTCCTTCCTCAGATGCGCAAGAAGCAGATCACCAACTTCAAATTGAAGTTCTCACCTGTGTTGATCTACTCTCCACTTGTATTCTTGACTTGAACTCTGCAATCACTCCTTAATTCGGCTGTAAAGCTTCTTCATTCCTTCTGCAAAGTCCTCTACACTAGCACTTCTGAATTCAGCTTGTTCTGCATCTTTCAATTCAGAAACTCCCCTTGGCTGCATTCTGTATACAATCTGGAATGGACTATGCCCTGTGCTTCTATTGAGTGAATCATTGTAATAGAATTCCATCTGTGGTAGAATGTGATCCCATTGACTGTGGTGTTCAGTCACTAAGCTTCTCATCAAATCTCCCAAGCTCCTATTTACGACCTCTGTTTGTCCATCTGTATGAGGTTGATACGTTGAGATAAAAGACAAACTTGTCCCCAACTTCTTCCATAAGGTCCTCCAGAAATGTCCCACAAACTTGGTATCTTGATCAGAAATGATACTCCTAGGTAAGCTATGAAGTTTGACGACTTCCTTGAAAAACAGGTTCGCGATATGAGTTGCGTCGTTGGTTTTCTGGCATGGTATGAAATGTGCCATCTTGGAAAAACTGTCGACTACCACAAAGATCGAATCACATCCTCTTTGTGTCCTTGGCAGCCCCAATATAAAATCCATACTCACTGCATCCCACGACCTTTCAGGTATGGGTAATGGTTGGTATAACCCTATGTTCTACCTTTTTCCTTTCGTGTGCTGACAAATTCTGCACCTGTCCACAAATTTCTTGAAATTTTTTCTCATCCCTGGCCAATAATATGATCTATTCAACTTTGAGAACGTCTTGTCGTGACTGAAATGTCTGGCCAATCCTCCACTGTGTTTTTCATTCAACAAATTCTCCCTCATGGAGCATTTCGGAATACATAGTTGATTTCCCCTGAACAATAATCCATCTTGGATCATGTATTCAGTCCATTGGCTTCTATCTCTGAGAATTGGATTCTCATATGCCTCATATGCCTCCTTAAAATCTGGATCATCCCTATACATTTCCTTAAGGTTATCAAAACCCAAAGTCTTGACTCTGAATTCCTGCATAAGCAAACATTTCCTGCTCAAAGCATCAACAACTTTGTTAGCAGTTCCAGAAATATGCTTAATCACAAAAGTAAAATTCTGCATGTATTCAACCCATTTAGCATGTTTTTGGTTCAACTTCTCCTGTTGAGTCACAAATTGCAAAGCGTGATTATCGTTGTACAAAACAAACTCCTTGGGAACCAAATAATGTCTCCATTTCTTCAGTGCTTGTATGACTGCGTAGAATTCTTTGTCATATGTGGAGTACTTGATCTTTGCTTCATTCAGTTTTTTACTGAAATATGCGATCGTCCTGTCGTCTTGGCTCAAGACTGCTCCAATTGCAAATCCACTCGTGTCACACCTGACTTGGAATGTCTTGCTGAAATCCGGAAAAACCAGAATTGGTTGCTCAGTGCTCTTCTTCTTCAGCAAATTGAAACTCTTCTCCGCTTTCTCTGTCCACTGAAAAGATTTATGTCTTTTCTTCACCATATCCATCATCGGTGCGCTAATTCCACTGAAGTTTCAGATGAATTTCCTGTAGAAGCTAGCCAAACCATGGAAGCTTCGAACTTCAAACATGCTCTTCGGCGATGGCCAATTCTTAATCGCCTTTATCTTTTTTGGATCCATTTTTAATTCATTTGCAGAGATAATAAAACCCAAATAAATGAGTTTTGTCCTCATAAATGATGATTTATTCATATTGATCAACAATTTCTCCTACTGTAATATCCTCATTACTGCAACTAAATGTTTTAAGTGTTCTGCTTCTGTCTTGCTGAAAATCAATATATCGTCAAGATATACAATGACGAATTTCCCTATGAAATCCTTCAGGACTTCGTTCATCAACCTCATGAAAGTACTGGGCGCATTCGTTACACCAAATGGCATGACAAGCCATTCATACAGCCCTTCATTTGTCTTGAATGTTGTCTTCCATTCATCACCTTCTCTCATTCGAATTTGATGATACCCGCTTTTCAAATCAATCTTTGAAAAAAACTTTGCTCCACTCAAGCAATTCATCAAGTCATCCATCCTTGGCAATGGAAACCTGTATCTGATGGTAATCTTATTGATTTCCCTTGAGTCGGTACACATTCTCCAGCCTCCATCTTTCTTTGGGCTAAGCACTGTCGGAACAACACATGGACTCAATCTTTCTCGAATCAATCCTTTGTCCATTAAGTCATGGACCTGTCTCTTAGCTTCTTCATTTTCCTGCGACGTCAACCGATATGTTGCTTTGTTCAGTAAAATGGCTCCAGGTATAAGATCGATATGATGGCTTATACTCCTGATAGGTGGCAATGAACAAGGTAGTTCGTCCACTACTATATCAACAAACTTTCCCAGCAACTCCTGGATTTCTTCTGGTAAATCATCTATCCTCGTATTGGTCAAAACAATTTTGGACTTCCCGACCACAATAAATTGTGTGTCCTCCTTCTTCTTAACCTCATCAAGAAGTTCCTTCCCACTCATGAGAAGTACAATGTTGCTCATTTATGTTTTCACTTCTTTATCCTTAATTGGCAGCAACATGTGAGTCCTACCATTTTTCTCCAGGGTGTACGTGTTCTTTCTCCCATCATGAACTACGTTTCTATCATATTTCCATGGTCTACCCAACAATAGATGAAAAGCATCCATGGGAATGAAATCACATAATATTTCATCTTTATATCCTCTTATTTTAAATTCAACTAAACATTGTTTAGTGAAATTTACCTGATGTCCTTTTTGTAGCCACGAAACTCTGTATGGGCTTGGATGTGCAACAATCTCCAGCTCCAGCTTTTCTACCATTTTTGTAGATACGATATTGTCTGTGCTACCACTGTCCACTATGACCTTGCATACCCTATCTTTAGTTTTTCAAGCAGTCCTAAATAGACTATTCCTTTGGGCTGGGTTTTCTGGTTCCTTCTCTGGTTTCAAGAGAACTTTCCTCATAATCAAAGATCTTCCACCCTCAACATATTCTTCCTCAACATTTCGTCCTTGAGCTTTGGCAATGTGAGTTTCACCACCATTTTTCTTCCTATCTAGACACTCATAGGATTTATGTCCAATTTTTCCACAGATAAAGCATTTCACTTCACCTCCTCTACCTCTTCCTTTTCCTTTGGCTCAAGGAAAAGTATTTTTATCAGCATACTACCTTCCCTATGAGCTTCCTCCCCTCTCAAGTTGAGTTTGAGGTTTCTTCCTCTCTTATTTAGGTTTCTGAGTTCTGTCTTGGGCAATTGATTTTCCTCTGGCTTGACTTCTACCCCGGCCTCTTTGACCTTTCTTCCGGCTCAGATTCTCTTCAGCTTTCAGATCTATTTGATAAGCATCTTCCACATTTCGAATGGTCAACATGCTCATCTCATCTTGAATGTCATATCACAGACCATTCATGTACCTGGAAACTTGTTCATCATCGCTTTCCCAATGACCTACTCTGATGTTTATCCTGTAGAATTATTCAGTGTATTCCTTCACTGACATCAGCTTCTGTCTCAAATTCTGCATCCTCCGAAACAGAGTGACTTGATAATCCCTGGGTATAAATTTGGCTTTCATCTTTGCAACCATTCCATCCCAGCTTTTGATTTTCTACTTGCCCTTGCAGCGTCTGTCAGCCTGCAGTTCATCCCACCACAGTGTTGCATGCCCTTTAAGTCCGGTAACAGCATGTTTTCCCTTCTTATCTTCCTCGACATCCTCATAGTCGAAGTATTTGTCTAGAGCTCTAATCCAGTCTAGAAGCTCTTCAACATCTAAGTTTATTTCATACACTGGAATGTCCATTTTTTCTCTGGCACCTATCCTTGGAACAACCCTGAATAAGCATTCTTCTGCAGCATCTTCGACTGCAACTTTGTTTCCGGTGTCATTTTCACTTTCATCTTCGTTGATGTCCCCAACGTCGACTGTGCACCTCTGTGTCGTCTCCATAGTATCAAGCCTGGCACGTAATTCATGCATCTCTCTTTCCCTTGCTGTATCAGGTATTTGCCTGTCTCTTCTTCTCGAAATTTCTCTTTCCTCTGCTAGATCAGGTATTTTCCTGTCTCTTCTTCTCGACGGCATGGATGTAAAATTTTCTCTCTTCTCTCTGCTACAGAAAGAAAAGAATTTGTTCTAGGCTCTGATACCACAACTGACGTAGACCACTGACCCTCGGGCCGAGATCCGCACAGGATCATTCTAAATTCTCCTTCAAGTTGAAGCGTCTCCCTCTTCGCTAGTGCCTCTGCAAGCGACCACTAGCTAGGGCCTAACTCTAACACCCCTCGCAACTTGCAACTTCGCGAGTTGGAGTGTTGAGTCCTCGTCCTCCTCCCTTTGCGAATCCTCGAGACGCTATAAGTCAACAATAGGTTGACTCCTTCCCAGGCGACGTGTGTCCACCACCTGTCACCCCCTTTCGTCTTTTATGCACACTATATGTTTGCGCCACCTGTCAACCACGCGGTCCCCACCTAACAGACGCGACGCATGTTCTCTCAAGCCCTCGGCGCTCGACACTTCATGACTTCTGCAGTCAAAAAGAAGTTATTTCAACTCCCGAACCTCCGATATGCAATACCCCGCGAAGGTTCTGATCCAATGGTTCTCCCATGGTTTGGATCCAACAGTCTGGTTCTCCTTCCCTGTTCCTCGCAACTCAGGACGAAACCAGGAATTTGGTCTTCCCTCCAAACTCACGAACCCGAATTCGCGAAATGATCCAACGACGTGGTTTGAAATGAGATCAACGGCTCTTATTGACCATGATCAACGATTCAATTTGATTCTTGATATTAAGGTGGTGATTTCATCCAACTCCTAACCACCTTACAGCTCCTCTGGATCCTACGGTCCTCGCGATTTCACGAGCTCTCCACGGAGAATTATGACCACCAGATGCACTCCTCAATGACTTCTGCCCAAATGACTCAGTCTTCTCCCTCCTGAACTTGACTTCTATGAGATGAGTTCGATCTATGTCTCTCTTTGAGCACTTCAAAGGTATTATCCCTCCTGAGCTTTCACTTGTAAACTCAAGCTTCCAAAAAGGGTTCTTGCAAGCACTCCTTGCTGCAAACTTTCAAATAACTTTTGGTTATTTGAGTCTTAAACCCTATGCACTCTTTGCAACAGTGATCCTCTCAATTTTCCTTCTAGATTTATAAAATCCAAGGCTTCAATTGGCCTGCACACAACTTGCACGGCTCTGTGCTTCACCTGCACTTCAACTGGTATGATAACAACGGTATCTCTCCTGAGCCTTCTGAGATAAAACTCAGACCCTCGTCAACACACACCTTGCGAACGTTCACTGTACTCTTTGCAGGAATTCTCAGGAAGAGAAACAATTGAAACTCATTCTTCTCCTCTCTTAGACTTCATACATTCAATATGAAATCATACACACAATGCAACATTGAAACAAATGCATAATAGAGAAACAATTCAACTGTAAACATACCATTAAACAAATGTAAACAGTAAGCATCATAAAACCATGAAAGTTGAGTCAAAGCTTCATATATTAACTCAAGTGCTCATGTACATGGGTTCTTCTCTACATCTCTACAACTTATGAATTCTGAATAATCCTATCGTTTTAATGATACAAGGGTGAGGGTGTCTATATCTGTTTTCCCTCCTACACTTCTAAACTGTCTAATCTAACATTCATATCTACCTACTTTACATTAACAGACTTAAATGCCTATTACATCTGGAAGATGAGAGTAATTTCTCCAGATATGTTCATATCTCCAAGACATAAATGTAAGTACGCTTCTCCTAGCTATTACATTAATGCTTCAGTTTTCAAAATTCAAAACGTTTTCATAAAAAAAATGTGCCCCTTTTCCATCTGCACGTCCAGCTATTCCTTTGGCTAGGTGTGTGCTTTGGCTTTCTACGATGCTCCTACATCAGACTATCAGGCTATTGATGCATGTCCTAATGATCATATCATATATTATGGACAATATGCATTAGAAAATGAATTCCCACAATGTCAAATAAGTAGATATCGAACCGATAAAGCGTCAAAGAAGGTGTCTCGCAAAGTTCTTTGTTATATTCTGATAATTCAACGTTTCCAGCGGTTGTTCAGGTGCCAAAGTATAACACAGATTATGGATTTCCATGCAAAGAACAGAAGTCTAGATGATGTTCTTTGAATGCCTACAGATGGTTCTGCATTGAACTACATCGAAGAAAAGTGTCCAATTTTTAAAGAAGAACCTCGTAATGTTAGACTTTCGTTGGCAGCTGATGGTGTCAATCCATTTGGAGAGCTTCGTTCTACGTACTCAGTGTGGCCTATTTTTGTTATAAACAATAACCTTCCTCCTTGGATGTCGATCAAGAGAGAGCACACAATGTTGGCAATGATTGTTCCAGGTTTTTAATTATTTTTTATTTGCTTTAAAGCATGAAAAAATATTTCATTTCTTTGTTTTGTGCATGGTAATTATTTCTTTTATATATCACGACATCTAGATAAGTATAATTAATCATGAAGTAGGTTGAACCAATCAGGTAGGTACCAGGTTAAAGATATGAACGTATATATTAAGCCTCTAATCAATGAGTTGTTGAAGTTATGGGTTGGCGTCACTATGTATGACATCTCTAGACCAATAGGGAAAAGGCGATTTCAATTCCATGGAATACTATCATGGACAATTCATGATGCTCCCGGGTTAACACATTTTTGTGGTATATTGTTACTTTATTTTTGTGATTTAATATTATATATCTTTTTTGAAAAAATCATGCATTATTTTAAATTG
>ML777943.1:937872-948440 GCA_009831015.1 Picea engelmannii | reverse complement strand
TTTAACTTTAGAGCTATGGTCAAATAAAAACAAAGAGGTCTTAAAGGAAATTGACCATGTGGTTTTGTATATATTTATCATACAGCTTGATTACTGAATCAAAATGTTGCAGGATACTTCAATGCCTATACTTCAAAATGTTGTAGGATACTTCAATGCCTATACTTCAATGCCTAAACGAATGTATATATTTATCATATTTATCATACTTCAATGCCTTAACTATGATGTACTATTCATTATCTTATTTGGGGTATATTATGATTGCACCAACAAAAGTTTCAAGTGTTATGTTATCCAACTCCTTCTTTGTATCAAAGGTTCCTCCATTATGTATCATGCGAAATTTGCTTTGATTTCAAATGAAATTGCAAGTTTCATTAGATTTAATATTGATGCATTACAATTCTTTCATGTCAAAGCTTCAGTTACTTGGTTTTCAATTGCAATGAATTGAAAGGTTATACTTCCATTTTCTAATGTGCATTGAAGAGACATTCCATTCCTAAATAATTTGCTAACCCCATGAATTACCTTGGTTCAATTAAATTATCTTGGATCGACCAATTTACAATGAATTTTATATTTCTTAGGTCAATACAAAATTCACATCTTCTAACTACAAAATCCATACAAAACAATAATTGTTTTCCAAGCTCATATTTCTTCATGTTGGCTTGCAATTAATTGTGGGTTAATATGGCATTACCATATTACAATGTAATATGGTAATCCCATATTACATTGTAATATGGTATACCATATTACAATGTAATATGGCATTACCATATTACATTGTAATATGGTAATACCATATCTCGTGTAATTTTTTTTTTTAAACTTAATGACATCGTCGCAATATCGACGATAGTTCGTCGAAAAAAAAAATTGCATTTTGACCACCCTGGCAATAGCGACGAACTTTCGTCGCAAGTTGCCACAGTTTTTCGTCGCACATACAGCATCTTCGTCGTAACTTT
Organism: Picea engelmannii; assembly: GCA_009831015.1. NCBI lineage: Eukaryota > Viridiplantae > Streptophyta > Pinopsida > Pinales > Pinaceae > Picea > Picea engelmannii. Next base: position 947,460 of record ML777943.1, on the reverse strand, counting down.
GGTCTTGATGAATCCATGTCGTCGCTATTGCCACGGATATTCGCCGCAAGTTGCCATGGTTTTTCGCTGCACATACAGCATCTCCGTCGTAAGTTTTTGACTTGTCAAAACTTTTCGTCGTAATTGCCACGGTTGTTCGTTGTACTTGCGATGATATTTCGTTGAAATTGCAATGATGCAAAGGGTTAACCAAAATTGACTCTGGTGACACGTGGAGAGATAATTTCGTCGATGTTTCTATGCACACCTGGATCGGCAATAGAGCGACGAAATTATTCCGATGAAAAAAAAACTCGGCGTTCGTGGAAATTGCGACGAATATGTGTGGCAATATCAATGAAAAACCGTCGCAAATTTGGTCATATGTACTAGTGAGACTAGACACTAAGCCTCTGAGGAGGATACCCACAGTCCGCGTAAAGTGGAAGCCCAGGATAGCCTGTGGTGGGGGGGAGAAACCCCGGTCGCAGTTACAGAATGGGAGAGGCGGCAGAGGAGGGAGCTTATGCGGAATTTTTTCTTAGTGTAGGGTTTGGGAATTGAGAGCGGGGGGAGAAGGGCACGTGGGCCTCATGCGAGGACCCACGATGCCCTACTTTTAAAAAATTTGAATTTTTTTTTTTTTGTCGTTATATTTCATTCTAATTATTTTAATTTTTTTATTTGTTTAAATTTTAATTATTTGTAATTATTTTGATTAATTTTAATATAATTAGATTTTACACTAAATAAAAACAATTAAAATTTAAAGAATGCTTTAAAATAATTTTAAATTTTAAATTAATCAAAATAATTAGATTTAAAATGATTAACTTTATTTCAAACTGTTGATACTAGTGATTAATTAATTAATGACTAATTAATTAGAATGATTAATTAATTAAGTGAGTAATTAATGTTAATAATTAAGTACATATTTAATGATAAATTTTAATGATTAATTATGTTCAAGATCACATTAACTAGTTTTAAGAGAAATTTTTAAGGACTTAAACCATGATAAAGGGGGAGGGGGCTTCATGCGCGCTAAGAAGGTAAGTTAGAGAAATTGGCGAGTGTGGTATAGTGATAGCGTAGCTAGCAAGGTAGAGAGTTAGCAACTATCTTAACAAAGTTACCAAGCTTATAGGCTTTCGACCCCGATCTTTAGCCACTTACCCTAAAGAGAGTAACGTTTGTTTACAGACAACTAAAAAAAAACTTATGCCTAACGCTATGTTTACAAGTATAAGTTGAACGAATATGAACTTCCTTAGACTCTTCCCTGACAAGCATTTGGTTTGATGCAGATTCAATTATATAGGATGGTTAGGACTCGGGAAATCGAGGCCGAGGGGCATCATCGCAAGGACCGTCAACGTCGGCACTGCCACCACCATAGCCTGAATTAGCTCTCATTTTGCGCTCTTTGGAGGTTATTAATGAGACTTCAAAGGGGCGTCAACCAGCAGGGGTCGAAGTGGAACCCCCATTATCTGGGGTGGGTAACCCTGAAGCATCGATGGATTTAGAGGGAGGGCCTCCACCCAGGGACATCACTAGAGAACTGTATAAGATCAAAATCCAAGAGTTTGTCAGGGGTCGTGCCAGTGAACGTGCAGAGGCATGGTTGGAAGGAATGACACAAAGTTTCACCTTAAGAGACTATGCTTCCACATAAAAGGATAAAATATTGATCTTTCAGTTGAGGGATGGTGCCTTGAACTAGTGGGGAAACCTGGAGAGGCAGTGGCACCTTACCCCAGACACCGTCTCATGGGAAATTTTTTAGGAAAGGTATACGTCATTGCTATTGGGACGTATGACCTAATCATTGGAATGGATTGGTTAGAAGCCCATCAAGCTATGGTAGATTGTTTCGTGAAAAGGGTGCTTTGTGTTGACGATGAAGGAAGGCCAGTAGAGATCCATGGTGTATGGAGAAAGGTGTCTCTACGCTTTATCTCGACTATGAAGGTTAAACGTTGCATGAGGAAAGGGTGTCGACTATATGTAGTGGAAGTAGTCAACAAAAGGAAAGGACCCTCCTTGGATCAGTACCCAGTATTACTGGAGTTTAAGGATGTTTTTCCAAAAGAGTTTCCAGGGTTACCTCCTAAGAGGGAGCTTGATTTTACTATTGAGCTCAAACCTGGTGCAGAGCCAATTTCCGAGACTCTGTATAGGATGACATCGCTTGTGAGTTACAGATGCAGTTGATAGAACTACTCGACTTAGGGCTAATAAGGTCTAGTGTCTCGCCTTGGGGTGCACCAGTAATTTTTGTGAAGAAGAAGGATGGTTCCTTACGAATATGTATAGATTATAGGGAATTGAACCGTGCTATAGTGAAAAATAGATACCCAATGCCATGAATATATTATCTCTTTGATCATATGAAAGGAGAAGCGGTATTCTCAAAAATTGATTTTTGATCAGGATATCACCAGTTAAGGATTAAGGAAGGTGATATTCCTAAAACTACATTTCGAACTCGGTTTGGGCATTACGAGTTCATTGTAGTACCTTTCGGTTTGACCAATGCGCCAATAGTATTCATGAGCCTCACGAATGGTTTATTCTGAAAGTACTTAGACCGCTTTCTACAGGTCTTTCTAGATGATATCCTCATCTATTCCAAGAACGAAAGAGAACATGAGGAACACTTGCGAGTGGTGTTGTCCTGCCTTAGAGAGAACAAATTGTATGGAAAGTTGTCGAAGTATTCCTTCTTCCATAAATAAATTCACTATTTAGGTCATATCATTTCCGGTGAAGGAATCTCTATGGACCGAGAAAATCTAAAGGCCATTATGGAATGGCCAATGCCAAAAAATGCTCATGAGGTAAGAAGCTTCATGGGGCTAGCAGGTTATTATCAGAGATTTGTGGAAGGGTTCTCTAAAATAGAGAAACCCATCACCACTATGCAACGCAAGGGGGTTAGGTATGAATGGACAGAAGAATGTGATAGTGCATTCATTGAGCTTAAGAGGTTACTAACCAGTGCACCAATTCTACAAGTGTCGGATATGGAAAAATACTTCACAGTTTGGTTGGGGGACGTGCTAATGCAGGATGGAGGAGTGATAGTGTATGCATCGAGGAAGTTGAAGCAGCATGAGGAGATTTACACTACTCATCATTTGGAGTTGGCAGTTGTAATGCTAGCTTTGAAACTTTGGAGGCACTATCTAGTGGGGTGAAATTTTGAGCTCAAAACGGACCATGAAAGTTTAAAACATATCTTCACACAAAGGGATCTCAATGCCAGGCAGAGGCAATGGAGTGAGTTTATGAGTGAGTACGATTTTGGTATTTCATACATCAAGGGAAAATAAAATGTGGTCACAGATGCCTTGAGTAGGGGACCACATGTATTCTCCTTGGTACCCTTAAAAGTCAATCTGAGGGAGCGTGTGTTGACACAACTCCTTGGAGATAGTTGGTATTTAAAGGTTACTTCAACCCTCCATAGTGGGAGGAAAATAGATCCAAAGTATGAAGAATATAGCCTAGAAGAATATGGACTATTAAGATATCAAGGAAGGATGTACATCCCCAAAGGTGGAGATATTTGAAGCATCATACTAAAGGAATCCCATAGAGCACTTTATTGTGCACATCTTAGTGTGAAGAAAATGTTCGCGGACATGAAGAAGTTTTTCTTCTGGGTATGCATGAAGCACGATGTAGTCCATTTCGTCGCCAAGTGCCTAGAGTGTCAACAATTGAAAGTCGACCACCACCACTCGGCAGGTATCCTACAACTGCATGATGTCCCTATGTCCAAGTGGGAAGTAATTTCCATGGATTTTGTTGTGGGATTGTCACTCACATTGCATAGACACAATGCCATTCTTGTGATAATTGATAAGTTAACCAAGAGTGCTCATTTTATTCCGGTTAGATACACTTACGATGTCACTGATGTGGCACGCATGTTTGTAAGTGAGTTCATTTGTTTGCATGGGATACACAAGAAGATTATTTCATATAGGGACTCCAGATTCACTTCTAGGTTTTGGACAAGTTTGCAGTCAGCGTTGGGGACTCAGTTGAACTTAAGCACATCTTATCATCCTAAAACAGATGGGAAAACTGAGAGATTAAATCAAGTCATGGAAGACATGCTTAGGATGTATGTTGTGGATAATCAAACCCATTGGGAGAAGTACCTACTTTTGGTAGAGTTCACCTACAATAACAATTTTCATAGCTCCATTGGAATTCCACCCTACGAAGCTCTATATGGAAGGCCATGCAGAACACCGTTGAGTTGGGAAAGGTTAGAGGACCAAGTGAAAGTTGGGCCAGAATTGATTCAAGAGATGGAGGAACACATGGTTCAGATTAGGCAGAGACTAAAGCACAGGATAGACAGAAAAGTTATGTTGATGCGCATAGGACTGACTGAACTTATAAAGTGGGAGATCAAGTTTTCATTCGTATCAGGCCTAATAAGAGTACCATTCTCTTTGGAAAGGGGACAAATTTTTCACCTTGATTTATAGGACCGTTCAAAATCTAAGAGAGAATTGGACTCATTGCCTATCATCTCGTACTGCCACCCCACTTGCATAAAACTCATAATGTTTTTCATGTATTTGTTCTACGTCATTATGTTGCTGACGAATCTCATAAACTGAATTGGAAGGAATTGCAGGTATCGGACGTGGGAACCCTCATGGTAGAACCGTTACACATATTGGACTGTAGAGTCTGACAGCTCAGGAACCATCTAGTAGACCAAGTTAAGGTCCAGTGGGACAAGTATAGTCTAGGATCTGCTACTTGGGAGGATGCTGAGACATTACAACGAGATCATCCCTCACTTTTTTGACCACCTCGAGAATATGTTTCTCGAAGGTTGGGTGTATGTAATTCCACCTTTTGACTTAGACAACTAGGATTACCTGAGGCCTAATCACCTTTATTTTCTATTCACTGTGAAACTATTAATGATACACTTGAACTTTTAAGACGTAGGAACCTATGTGAATGTCAATTCTATGAATGTTTAACATTATTTGAATGATGATGGATATTATGCAATCTATTATGTGAATGTCAATTCTATGAATGTTTAACGTTATTTGAATTATGATGGATATTATGCAATCTATTATGTGAATGTCAGTTCTATGAATGTTTAACGTTATTTGAATGATGATGGATACTATGCAATCTAGTATGTGAATGTCAATTCTATGAATGGTTAACGTTATTTGAATGATGATGAATATTATGCGATCTATTTCTAACTTGAAATTTTTGAAATTTAAAGTTGTTGGTACGTAGATACCGAGTTGAGATTATGGTTGAATGCATTTACATGATGATAATGCATAGATATGTATGAGTTTGTGTTATAATTAATCTACAGGACAATGGGCTAAGAAATGGCCAAAGGAAATAATAATAAAAGTGGATTTCATGAAGAAACAATATGGTATGAATCCTTGTATGTGAAATTATGTTGGTTCAAATGCAATTCTATGATATATGGACCAATGCAGGTTCTTTAGGTGGTGAGACTGCCTAAAACTGAATATACGATGACAAAATTCTCAGGAACACAATGCCATTGTATATTCCATGGTAGGGTTTGGACCCTAGTCTTATTAGTATGGGTGGAGGCATTTCCCACCGTGTATCCTCTGAAACCTAGATTCATGGGAGGACGATGTTAGATCACGCTCCCCTAGAAGTGTGATGATGATTGCCAGTTGCATGTTGGGGAAGCTTGGTCAAGATAGTGACACTTTTGCTTACGGGTTCTATTTGGAGTTAGGTCAATATAGTTGATGCTCCAAGATAGTCCAGTAGAGGATGGATAGGGATGGAAGACTGAAGTAAGTTAGGGAGGAAGGATGAATAGAAATAGTTGAGAGTGTATGGGGATTTGCCTTATAGTGGAATTTACTGTTTTCCCTTTTTGAAAAGAGAATATGTAAATATGTATATTTATAATTTCTCAACTGAACTACAATTATTTAACTGAACGTTGTTGTGCTAAATTATTATAATTGAGGGATTTTGTGAACATTTTAAATAGTTTACTACCTTTTATGAAATGAATGATCTTGTTGATTGGATTGGACGCATACAAGAATTACTATAAGTGTGATAATTATTGTCATTAGTACATGTGCGAGACTTGTATGTGTTAGCTACGCATGCATTTCTTGCACATCTACACTAGTATGTATAAGTTTTTTTTTATGTTTTTCTTACATATAAAGTTGTTTATTTAATGTGGATGTATGAACCATGTGTCATTTCCATTGTATTGTAAATTACTCTAACTTCAGAACGATTTTTCTTGAAGGGTGGGTGTATGTAACAACCCTAATTAATTCTTTAATTATCATGAATGATAAATATTAGTTTAATGAATTATTAAAATAGATTTTATGGAGACTTTATTATAATATAATTACTATTGGTAGTTGAACCAATTTATGGGAGGGATAAGGTGGTTGAGAGATTAATGAGGGGAAGCCGGTTGGACAAAGGATGGGGAGAATGAAGATAAGGGGGAAGAGAGGACTCAAGAAGGGGATCTCTTTTTGGTTGAGTGATATTTTTGGTTTATGGAAAGGTGAGAAATTTGGAGAGGGAAAAAGAAAAGGGAGGAAATAGTTTGGGTTGCAACAGTGTTGCTTACAGTTTGCTTGAGGACTCTCACAGGGGCACGTGTTGCTGGAAATTTTGGGCTCGGGGGCCAGGAAACCATAAGGAATCCTGGAGCTAGGGAGACAAAGAGGTTGTTCCTAGTTGGTTGGGAGGTTAATACTCAGTTTTGGGCAGGATAACATCATCAATAGCATTATCAGCTTTAGGTTCAACATCAGATTGAGGTAAATACATTTCATTATCATTGTGTTCATTATTATATTGTTGTTCATTATGTTCATTATTATACTATTGTTCATTATGTCCATTATGTTTTTGTTCATCATAATACTTTTGTTCATCATTATAATGTTAAAACTGTCAATTATTATGTTGGAACAGTAAATAAAGAAGTAAATAAGATAGAGTTTCTATATTTATATTTGTTTTTATGAGGCTCTGTATGCACATGCCTTACAATTAAGAGATTTATAAATACATATACATCTTCGTTGAAGGTATTTTCATTGTTTCTCTGTCACCTATATTCTATATCAACAATCCTTCCTTCATTTGGATATTTCCCATGATCTCAACATTCTCCCTATTTATGGTTCCATCGAACTCGTTGCTCCAACTTCCATCTCTTCATCTTCCCCAATACAATTTTTCCATGTTGTCATTGCTTATATATTTTTGTCATTTTCTCTTCCTATTATAGCTATGTCCCTCCATGCTAGCATCTACTTTGTCGAAGACTTACTCTATATTTATGGCTACTACCCTCTCTTCATTGATGAATCCTTGAACTCTCACCAATATCGACATACTTATTTCCAATGAGAGGTACACTAACAACTCCTCTATTGATCATATTGTTTTTCAATCACTCCTTTGTCAATGACCTCTCTATCAATGATTTCTTTGTCAATGATTCATTTGTTGATGATTGCTATATCAATGATTTCCTTGGCATGGACTTATTTGTTGGAAAACCTCACATCAATGACCTCATTGTCAATGATCTTATTATCGATCACTTCTTCATCAACATCCCTTTGTTAGTGACTCTTATTAGATGTTCATGTATCAAACACACATGAAGGTTGAAGATGATAAGCTTACAAAACTATTTGTTCATGCAAAAGGTGCCTAAGATGAATGTGCACGCTTGTGTTCACTCAATTGATAAAGTGTTCAATATATTTGACAACACAAAATATTATCAACTAGTATAAATGTCCCCCCTCCCCATCATTCTTTGGAATGTTCTAATGGAGAACAACTCAAACAATAGTTGTAATGGAGTCTAGTAACCCCAAGGCATGTTGTTGATGGGGAGATCTTAGGTTACAAGTTCAAATCTGTCAACTATGATAGATCTATCTTAAACTTGGATTTATTGACACCGAGAAGGATAATAAATAAATAAAAATTCATGTGCAAACATCTCAAACTTTTAAAAATCTAAAATTAAGGTAGATCTATGCTAATTTATTTTAACATTGGTTTTTTTACATTAAAAATTAGACATCATTTTTTTCCATTTTAATTTATACATAACTATGGAAATTTGATTATGATTCTCAATTTTTATATTGTATTAAAAATAATCGTGTATTTAATGAATCTAATAATGAAACAACAACTAGAAGAAAGTGGTGCCTCCTATTAACAAAATAACTAGCAACAACCACATTTAAGTAAAAAGTGGTTGATATACGTCGATCGGCACCATTTTCCACCCTTTAAAATTAATGGTGTCAATCAGTGTATATCAACCACTTTTTACTTAAATGTGGTTGTTGCTAGTTGACGATCGACATGCATGAGCACAACCATCAACAGATTTATACATTTTAAATGTAATAATTAAATATTATTTAGTAATTACAAAATTATTATTTAAAATAAAATTATTAATAATTTAGTTAATATTATTTTTAATTAAATAATTTATTAAAAATAATAATTAATAAATATGTAATAATTTTATTAATAAGAATTAAATAATAATAAATTATTTTTAAATTATTAAAAATTAATTAATTAGAAATTCAAAATTAATATTTATTAATTAATAATAATTAAATTATTAATTATTATTGATTATCAATAATAAAATAAATATTAAATAACAATTATTTATAAATTAGAAAATAATATAGAAGAAATAAAATAAGTAATAACAAAATAAATACATTATTAAAATAATATATTAATAAAGGAAAAATAAATTTATAAATTATAAATTAATTTAGCAAAAATAAAATAATAAATAACAAAGTTACTAATAAAAAAGTTATTAATAATAATAATAAAACATTACATTTAATAATAGGAAAGTAATAACAAAATAAAAAATTATTAAAATAATACATTAAAAATGTAAAAATAGAAAAATAAGTAAAAATACATTAATAATGTAAAAATACAATATATTAATTAATTAAAACCTTAATATAATGCATAAATAAAGTATCAATATATTAACGCATAATATAATGTATTAATGTAACTAATAAATATTTTAAGAGTGGAATCTATTAATAAATGTATAAATTAATATATTTTCAAAAGATTAAAATAAGTTAATTATATAAAAATGAATGTATAAAATACTAAATACATAAAAACATTAATATAATTTATAAATTAAAGTATTAAAACATTAAAGAAATTAAACAACCTAAGTAGGCCTAATGATTAAGAACATGTGTTTTTTTTTAGGAGATCATAAATTCAAATAACAATAAATGAATAAAGAAAAAATATATTTATAATATATTATATGATAAAAACATTATAAGATAAGCACAGTATTAATGTATTATTTAAATAATATATATGATGATGATGATTAACGTCCACTAAGATTTAATTGATCTATCGGACCTTAAAAGAGTATATATTATTTAAATAATATATATATATATATATATATATATATATATATATATATATATATATATATATATATATATATATATA
>ML777943.1:911802-937740 GCA_009831015.1 Picea engelmannii | reverse complement strand
TATATTTATATTTATAAAATATAAATTAATTTAGCATAAATAAAAAAGTAAATAATTTAGTAGTACTTTGTGACCTGAGAAGATGTGTGTACTTTGTGACATGAGAAGATGTGTGTATATGATACAGAATGATTGTGGGGACGATGTGTATAGTATTATGAGTTTACAAAGTTCGTGGAAATGTGACAAAGGAAAAAATCCAGTAACATAACAAGGTATAAGCATGAACGTCACATCCAGATGTGATGACATGTGCGTATATCACACCGTGGTGGTATGTTTCATGACATAGCAACATCATCTCTATGTGCATAAGAATGAGACATTACTAAGTTTGTTGCAATGTGACAAATGGAAGAGTTATGTAACAAAAAAAAAAATCTGCATGAACGTCACATAACAATACATTAATTGAAATGTCAGAAAGGAAAGAGTTATGTAACATAACAAGGTATAACCATGAGCATCACGCAACAATACATTAATTGAAACATAACAAGGTTTTTGTATGAGCGTCACGCAACAATACATAGAAACATCATCTTTATGTAGCAACATCATCTCTATGTACATAAAATTGAGACGTTACGAAGATCGTTGCAATGTGAGAATGCGACATTAGGATATGTTTGTCACATTGTGACAACATGGCTATATTTGTGACATGTGATGTCATGTTATGTGGTTTCCCACTTTTATACCACGATCAATGTCATTTTCCACCTTTTCAAACTAATAGTGTTGATCGACTAATGTGATTGTGCTAGTTGGCAGCTAACATGCATAAGAGAGGATGAATAAACCATAATTTACTATAATTGATTAATACATAAATAATATGTTAATACATTAATACAATTATTAATGTAATAATTAATGTATTGAAACATTAAAATTATATATGAACTGCACCAATCATACATTCACTAATTAATGATATTAATTACATAAATTATACATTAATTAATTAAATTAATAAATTAAGATTGATATAATATTTAAATAATAAATAATAAATCAAAGTTAATATATTATTAAATTTAAATTAATTATTTAATATTGATATATTAATTAATACATTAAAAAGCATACTCACATACATAATGTATACACATTAATTAATAAAATAATGTATTAATACATTAATCTATTATTGTATTAGTTAATAAAATAATGTATTAATACATTAATTTATTATCGTATTAATACATCGAAGGATTAATTGATTAATGTATTAAAACAATAATTAATTAATATAGTATATATTAATTATAATAAATTAAAAATACATTAATATTTTATACATTATGGGTCATCATGTTTGATTGTGGTTTACCAAGTTTGATTATAATTGGGATGACCATGGCTAATTATATTTGAGCATGAATGATCATGGTTGATTATATTTGAACAAGGTTGACCATGGTTGACTATTGTTTACTATGGTCAGCTTGCATTAGAATGTGAAGTTTGTGAAGTTTTATTTTCGATTTTCATGTGAGGATACGATTGTTACGTTACGAAATTAAGTTATGTTTATCAACTGCAATGCTATATTTTGTTCGACACATTGTGATGTCAAGTTATGTTCATCGCATTACGACGTTAGTTTATGGTTATCAAATCGCAACAACAGGTTTTGTTCATAACATTATGACCTTGAGCTATGGTCCTCACATTGCAATGTTCGGTTTTTTTTGTTACATTACCATGACAAGTTTTGTTTGTCACATTGTGACATTGGAATATGTTCGTCATGTTGCAATGTCATGTTTTGTTCATAACAGTGTATTGTTGGTTATATCCATTTATTTGCGACATTGGGCTATGTGCATAACATTAGGACATTGGGTTTTGTACAACACAATGTGAAATTGGTTTACAAATGTTAGATTGTTACATTATGACGTTGGTTTATGTTCGTGGAGTTGTGACATTGGAATGTGTTTGTCAAATAATGATACTGGGGTATGTTAATCACCATTGCAATGTTATGTTATGTTCATGTCATTATGAAATTGAGCTATGTTCTTGACATTGCAACATTGGGTTTTGTATGTATCACATTGCAATGTAGGGTTTTGTACGTCACATTGCATTGTTGGATTTTGTAAGTCAGATTGTGACATCATGGATATGTATGTCAAATTGCGGCATTAGGGTATATTCATGAGGTTGTGACATTACGATCTATTGGTTCCGTTATAATGTAGGGTTATGGTCATGGACATCAGGTTATATTCATGGACATCAAGTAATGTTCGAAACATTGTGACGTTGAGTTATGTTTTGCATATTGCGATGTCGGGTTATGGTCATGGACGTTGAATTATGTTTGACACGTTGTGACATAGAGTAATGTTCGTCACATTGCGATGTTAGGTTATGTTTGTGAAATTACGACTTTGGGTTATGGACATCACATTGTGACATTAGGTTATGGATGTCACATTGTGATGTTGGGTTATGGATGACACATTGTTATGTTAGGTTATGGACAATAAATTGCTATGAAGGGTTTTGAATGCCAGATTGCAATTTTGGGGTATGTTTGTCAGATTATGGTCATCAAATTGTGACGTTAGGTTTTGTTTTTCACATTGAGATGTTGGAATATGTTTGTCACATTGCAATGTTAGGTTTTGTTCATCAAATTGTATTGTTGGGTTATATCCATTTGTTTGCAACATTGGGCTATGTGCATAAAAATGGGACGTTGGGTTTTGTACAACACATTGTGACATTGGTTTACAGAAATTGCATTGTTATGAAGGGTTTTGAATGTTAGTTAGTGACATTGGGGTATGTTTGTCAGAATATGGTCATCACATTGTGGCGTTGTTGTTTTTTTTTTACATTATGACATCGTTTTATGTTCATGGCATTGCAAGAATTGGGATGTGTTCATCACATAATGGCATTGGGGTATGTTAATCACCATTTCAATGTCAGGTTATGTTCATTGCATTGTGAAAATGAGTTATGTTCCTGACATTGTGACATTGGGTTTTGTACATCACATTGCAACATAGGGTTTTGTACATCACATTGCATTGTTGGGTTTTGTAAGTCAAATTGCGGTGTCAAGCTATGTATATCAAATTGGGAACGAGATTTGTTTATTCCATTATGACATAGGGTTATGGTCATGGACATCGGTTTATGTTCATTGACATCAAGTAATGTTCAACACATTGTGACATTAAGTTATGTTTGTCACATTGCGACACCGGGTTATGGTCATGGATGTTGACTTATGTTCAAGACATTGTGACATAGAGAAATGTTCGTCACATTGTGACGTTGAGTTATCTTTGTCAAATTGCATCGTAGGGTTGTGGACATCAGGTTGCGACATTGGGATATGAATGTCACATTGTGATGTAGGGCTATGGACATCACATTGCTATGACGGGTTTTGAATGTGAGGTTGCAATTTTGGGGTATTTTTGTCAGATTATGGCCATCACATTGCGACGTTGGGTTTTATTTGTTACAATATGACGTTGGGTTATGTTCGTCATATTTCAACGTTGGGATATGTTTGTCACAATTATATGTAGGGTTGTGTTCATTTCATTTTGACAATGAGCTATGTTTCTCACATTATGACTTTGGGTTTTGGACATCATGTTGCAACGTAGGTTTTTGTATGTCACATTTCATTGTTAGGATTTTTATGTTAAATTGCAATGTGGAGGTATTTATGTCAAATTACAACATTAGGGCATGTACCTCAAATTTCAACGCCGGGTTATAGTCGTCAGATTGTGACATCGAGACATGTTTGTTATATTGCGACATAGAGCTATGTTGGATTCCATCACAATGTGAAGTTGGTGAAAGGTTATGTTCGATTGCAATGTCGGGATATGTTCCTCAGATTGTGATGTTAGGTTATGTTCATCACATTACAACATTGGGTTATCTTCCTCACATCACATTGTGATATTGGGTTATGTTTCTCACATTGTGATTTTAGGCTATGTTGACACATTGCAAAAAGGGAGTTTTGACAAGTTTTTTGAAAAAAAATCTAGTCAAGTTTTTCCTTTGTCAGAAAGAGAAGTTTTAAATTGACTATTGCATGGAAGGAAACATCCCTAAGGTGTGATGTAAATTAAAACTTTATCATATATTATTGGATCATAAGTAAATTAAAACCTTATCATTGTTGATTGGATTGAAGGTACTAAAATAGTTATTCTATAAGTCTATATATTATTTCGTAGGAGTTACTTACAATACACCTATTATTAATATTTATCTTTAGTGTTTATTGAATATCTACTTTTTTAATTATTTATCAATAAAACTATATTTTATTAATTTAATTTTTTATTTTAAGTATTATAAAATGTTCTCCAAATCATTAATTTCAGATTTAATTATTCTCTCACAATTATACTACTTTAACCATTGAATTAAATTCATTAAACTTTATTAAATATGATAATTTATTAAACTTTATTAATACAACCACATTATAAATGTATCATAAACTTTAATACATTAATGTATTGCTAACCTATCACAAACATGATATGAAAGCTTGTCATAAATTTTAATATATTAATGTATTGCTATCCTACCACAAACTGATATGAAAGTTTGTTATCCAAGTTGTTTAAAAGTGATAATGGATCTAGAATCTATTATTTCTGTTTTAGTTTGTTTGGATGAAAATCTATGAAGATAATTTGTAATTATTGTTATTTCAGTTTGTTTGGATGAAAATATATGAAACTAATTTGTAATTATCATTGCTTTAGTTTGTAGATAAGAATCTAATATCTCTATTATTTCTATTTTAATTTGTTTGGATGAAAATCTATAAAGATAATTTGTAATTATTGTTATTTTAGTTTGTTTAGATGAAAATATATGAAGCTAATTTGTAATTATTGTTGTTTTAGTTTGTAGATAAAAATTTAATATTTATTTTAATTTGTTTAAAGTGAGAATTTTTTAAGTTAAATTTAATTGACTTTATTTATATATTAAAAATTTATAATTAAAATGTTTAAATTATTTTATTTCAAATATTTTAAAATTTAATAAAAAATATTAACTTCAAATTTAACTATACTCTCATAATTATATTTTTAAATTAAATTTATTAACATTAAAATTTATTAACTTTAAATATTAATATGAAAATGTATTAACTTTAAATATTATAAACTTTAATTTTATTTTTAAATTTACTAACTAAATAAATATTAATATTATAATATAAAATATATTTTTAAATATATATAACTCAACCATATTAATTTTACATGAATTTAAATTATTTATAATAAACTTAGGTTTACTCACTAAATAAATATTAATAATCCTCACCCAGGGAATAACTCTCACACAGTGAATAACCCCTCACAGAGAATAAATCTTACACAGGAAATAACCCTCAACACAGTGGCAACTTGACAGTATACTGACAATGTATTAATACATAAAGGGAATAACCTTCACAGATAAAAGGCGCCTACCGGGAATCGAACCTGGATCTAGTTGGTACAATTTAATCGCTGGCAACCACTGATAAACACAATGTTCCTCAATTTAAATTGAATCCTCGTCAATTGTAAATATTAAAATAATAACTGTGTATATTAAAAAGGCGCCAAGCCGGGAATCGAACCTGGGTCTACTAGGTACAATTTAATCGCTGGCGACCGCTGAAAAACTCAATGCTCCTATATTTAAATTGAATCCTCGTCAATTGTAATGTTATAACTCATTGTCGGAATAGGGCTGGGATGGTGTGCTGACTCAGTCTACAGTCACTTCAAAAACTTCATTCCCGGGTGTAAGAAGCTGCCTACAGCAAACAGAAACAGTAAAAGATTAAAGAGTCAAAATCTTGGAGCAGTTAAAAAGAGGGCCCGACCGGGTTCGAACCGGTGACCTCTTGATCTGCAGTCAAATGCTCTACCACTGAGCTACAGGCCCACACGCTGATTATTTCAGGGTTTTAAAATTGTATCTTTTTATTATTTGTAAATAACATCCAATTTAAACATCCTATGACTACAGATAAATGCAATGCCTTTGGATGTGGTTTTGAGTATCAATCTGTGCTTTTCCACTTTCCAGGTTTCCTTCTTTGTCACAATTTCATTTTACTCAGATTTTATCTAATTTTTCTCTTAATTTTTTTATTAGCAGAATCGACAACTCACGCGAGCTAGGCGAAATTTGAACCAGCAACATGGGAAGGAGTATCTTAACAATACACCATATCACCAATTGATTTACACCCCTCAGAACATAATCTTTAATCTTGACATTCACTTCAAAGTCAATTTTACTTGATATCGAACTCTTTTTCTTTTCGTCATAAAATAATATGTTACATGAGAAAGTGACTCAATGTATCTTTCATTTTTTCATTATGTTTATTTTGTAATAGTATTTATGATTATAAAATATTATCTCCTTCAATTTTGTATTAAAGGTTTAGTGTTTTATTCTATAAATTATTATTATTATTATTATTTTAAGTTTATGGGAGTGTGGTCTAGTAGTAAGTAAGAAGGCGATTGAGTTTGAATTAATGTCAGGACTTAGGTTCAAAGCCCCTTGAGTGAATGTGAATGAGGCTATGTGCAAGTCCTAGTTACTTTAACATCATAGATATATAGTGCGACAACTTAGTAAAAAAGATTATATAAAACATAATTCTAAAAAAAAAGCAAAATAAAGATATTTAGCAAAAGTGTATAACAAATAAAAAGAAACCAATTTGAATAAAAGGAAAGATCACTCACTCACATATGTGCACAACCATAGACAGAATAACATAAACACATTTTCATTACAATCAAAATAATCTCCCTACATGTACAAGAGATGGAATAGTACACCATGTCATTATGTGTCACCCAATCTTGCAAATAATACAATGCATACCTTTCTTTCATAAACATTTTATACCTCTCACGATTATAGTACACATAATTTTTTGAATTCCATATAGAAAGATTTCCACATGCCTAAATATAACAATGATTACAAAAGTGCAAATTTAATCATATCATTTTATGCATTCCCTTTCATTATATTGAATTTGGAACATAATTTGAACATTTCCTAAATAAAATAAAACCCATCTTCAACATCTAAACTTCCCTCGCAAGTCATGTCCACATTCAATATTCAATAGGATAGTCTCCATCTTTAACTACAACATCTCTACATTCACCATGTTGCATACCTATCAACTCGCCTTCCAAATTCGCATCTCTAAGACCCCTAAACTCAGTGACCTGTCTCTTCCATGAGTCATCCAAACACTAGTAACAATAGGACACACCACCTTCTTAGTTCATAATGATATCTTTAGCAATTCCATGTTGTTCATGGAGCCTTACATCACTCAACAACTGCAAAGGGTTTCCATTTTCTCTTGTTATATACCTCATGCTTCCCATAGTGTCATAGACACATTAGAAACATCCTCATCTCTCAACTCTCCCAAGATGGAATCTCTTGGGCCTCCCACAACTAAGATTGGTGGCTCTAACACCATGTTAGCTTAAAAAAAACAAAGCAGAGATGTGTTGATTTTTTTTGTTTTGCATTGCATTATATAATAAACAGGAGAAACATGCAACCCATAATTAATCTATATAAAGAGAACAACCATTCAACCACATATATGCATAAACATGGAGAGAATCACCAAGACAAAATCTTAGTATAACAGAACTAATGCTTCCTATACAAAATATAGAATGTTACACAAGGGGCATTGTTGACAAGAATTTTTTTACAATGGGCACTACCCACTCCTCATTACTAAATTGAGATACTAGTAACAGAGAACAAAAAAACTAGGGGTTTTACACTACCAAGAAAGTACACAAGAAACATTCTAGTCTAGGGTTTTAGAGAGAGTGAAATCGGTGAACATGTAATGCACTTTTGTTGAAGAGTCTTTCAAGTTTGATTCTTGAGTTGGAGGAGCAAGAGTTTGAGCCAATGAAATATTTGGGCAACGAAAGAAGAAGGGTGATTTGCGTCTTTACAACTTCCACCTTAGTTTCCTTGTCATTCCTTCTTATGGTTCTATGCTACTACTCATATATACACAGACAAGGGAATGAATGTGTGTGTGTGTGTGTGTACAAGTACCATGAGGGGAAGTTAAATGAGATTGGGATGGGGGTTAGGGAAATTTGTCATTTGTTGCTAATTTGGGAATTATGATATATAGTTTCATGATAGGGGCCTACAAGGAAGATAATTTCTTAATGAAAAAGATTCCTCTATTCCTATTGTTTATTTGGGTTTGGAAGATAGATCAAAGTGAACTTGCACTCAAGACCAACAAAATCATTTCCCTACTTTATAATGGTAAAACCTTAGATCTAGCTCACTTAAAAAAGATATAAACCTTATAATATGTTTAATCACTTAATGACAATAAATGGATGTAAAACAATATCAAACCAACACAAATAAGTATGGGGGTGGAGAAATGAGATTCATTTATAAGAAGATATTTCATCAAATGGACACATACCTCACATTATATCATATATGATGGCTCCAAATCCATTCTCCTTGAGATTACCTCCTCTTAAGGTTTTTTGCAGTGCAATGCTACTTCATTAGTCTTCAATACCTTTTGCTCAATCTTTGTTAAATAAATAGGAAAATATAAACAAGGATGAAAGTGGGAAATCCCTTGAGAAGAATCAAGAGCTAAAATAACATAATTTTATCCTTTTGATTGTCCATTATATTTTATAAAGTGTAAAAGAGGCCCTTTTATAAGATTGGGATTCATCTTAGGGGTTTTCCATGAATAAAAGGTCCACGTTTTAGAACAATCTCAAGTTAATCATGCAATGGGCACACTATTCAAAGTGGACTATGACAAATATAGGGCACACCTTGATCCATTTTGACCCTGTCAACCCATTCACATGAGTATTAACCCTCTTTGATAATGCTCATGTGAATTTCAAAAGAAAATGCATGCCAAACATTTAAGCCAAGGAAAACTGCAATTTACCAAAGTTATTGGACATTTCCATCAATTATATACTAAGTAGACCACATGGCATTGCAATCTGGGATTAACATTGTTTGGTACATGCAATTCAAATAAGATAGAGTACAACTCCATACTAAGTAGAACTCCTCTTAATGATTCAAGAAATGTAAGAGAAAATTAAAACAATTTGGGAAATATTGAAAGAAGCTCAAAATAGACATAAAAATTATGATGATGTGCATAGAATAGATATAAGTTATAAATAAGGAGACAAAGTGTATCTGTGAGTTAGACACAAATGAGTTTGATTAAATTTGATAATGGATCCAAGTTGTCACCATAGTATGTGGGGCTATTTAAGATAATTGAAAGGTTATGATTGGTTTCTTATCATCTCTAGATCATATGCATGATGTTTTCCATGTGTCTGCTTTACGTCATTATATTTGAGATCCTTCTCATCTGATTTATTTGAGTCATTTGCAGATGTTGGACAAGGGGTCCTTGAAGGTTGAACAGATCCACATATTGGATCAATGAACTTGATAGGTTTGGCATCGTTTGGTCGACCAGGTAAAACTCCAGTGGGGTAGTTATATCCTGAATTCAACTACTTGGGAGGATGCAACTGAGAAGCAACAACAATTTACTTATTTATTTTAGAACTTTGGAATGAATACTCCTAAAGAGGGGGTGTATGTAGAGCCCTCTTTTTATTTGACTTTATTTCACTAATTTGATGTTATAGTTTGAGGGAATTCTAGTTATAAGAATAACCCAGATGATCGATAGATACATTTATGGATGATGTGATCTAGACCATTGATCTAATTTGATTTGATTATTTCTTAATGTGTACATATATATGTTATGTTTTATGCTTTGATATTATTGTGATGCTATGGAATATTAAAAATCAACACATGGTTATGTTCTGAAATATATTATGTTATATGATGTTATTGATGGTTTGTCAAGAGCGATAGGAAGAACCATAGGTGCATCCTAATTGAGTGAAGATATGTGGACCCAAGATGGGGTCGGGTTATGTATAATTGACATGTATATGACACTACTTATTGTTTATTCGTGACCATTAGACAATGTTATTTGATATGCTTGTCTCTAGATGTGTGTAGAGACAGGGAAACATTTTCCAAATAATCTTACACATAGGAAAAGGGTTGTATGAAAAGTGTAACATGTTGAGTACCATCAGGGAGAGGAAGTCTAGGTTGTGTATTCTTGCATACTAGCATATGTGCTATGTAATAGGTTGAAAAGGATATGTGCTATGTAATAGGTTGAAAAGCATGTGTTCTGTGTTTTTTCCCAGACGTTATACATCATTGTAAGTGTAGGTCGTGGATTCGGTCACTTACGAGGTCCTGCTAAGGGGCACTCAATAAGTCGTCAATCCTTATTCCTTAGTGACTATTGTGTCTCGCCAGTGGTGAATGACTTGGGTTAGTTAAGTCCCAACCATGAAACCATCCCCCACCATTGAAAAATGATATTTGAAGGGCATGTGTGAACATGGAACCCTTGGTACATAGCAGTAGGTAGTACTTGAAGGGTATGTAGGGGAATGACACCCTTAGTATCATGCACGAAGAGTTGTAGAGGTTATGTCTAGCTCTTGGTGCAAGGTACTTGAAGAGTTCCAGTGATCATGTCTAGCTCTTGGTACTAAGTACTTGAAGGCTTTGAGTTAACTAAGTCTCACCCTTGGTATTCACTTTGATTCAATTTATGTATACTTTGGAGAAAAGTATACTTTGTCATATGCATTTTGTTTATAATGGGAAATTGAATCAACTTGCATAAGTTGTTTGATTGATCATATAGACTTATGCACATTTTTGTAAAAGGGAAATAGAACTTACTTTGATAATTGGAAATGGAAATGCATTTAAAAATGGTGAATTAAATAGAAAGAAAGTGATTTTATTTAAATAGAAAATAGCAATTGCATGTGAACCCACTCAATGAGGGAAAATAAAGGGATCTAGGGTACAAGAGAAAAATAGGAGAAGAGGTTCAGATGTGATGGATAATATCTATTTTGCATTTTAAATAAAATAATTACATGTTCATGGACACACATGGGTGGGTGAATAATATGAAATTAGTAATTAAAATAATTAGTATTTGTCATAAGATGGAAAAATGGCATGAGACACAAAACCTATATAATAAAGGAGGATTGGACTTGAGAGATCACAATTTTGCACCCTAACTCTACATGGATGTCGTAATGCTCATTTTTTCTTAGTGAGATAGTGTTGAGTTTGGTCTCAATAATATGCTAGTACCATGGAGGTGAAGACCTCAAATGATTTACAGGAGTCATACTCTATCTTTTTTGGATTTCTTGTACCAAGAGTATAAATCTCGGAGGAGTGGTAGTATGCAAGTCCACCATGTGACGCATTAACTTGGAGAAGTGGTAGTTATAAATCTTATTTTGTAGAATTATTATCCACCATGATATAATTTGAAACATAATTTTAATTTTTAACTCTTCAAATGTGTTATTTTGCAAAATTTTCAAAGTGAACATTAGATATTTGTGATTTTTTTGAGCAAGGATAGATTGAAAGATAAGTTGAATATTTCTTTAATATCAAGTGATTTATAGAAAAATGATGCAAATATTTTGAACTTTATAAAAATGGTTCATTGAAATCTAAGATCATCAAGAAAGATGAATTTATTCATAATAAAATAAAGTGATATAGCTCTAATAATTTTTTTTAAAGATACCAACTTTTTGATATGCCAACTTGTAAAGAAGTTAATCGTGTTATATATATATATATCATATGATTTGCAGAAAAAATGGTAGAAAATTTTTTAACTTTATAAAAATAGTTCATTGGCATGCTCACCTTAGAGCATCCAGCAAGATGAATTCATTCAAAATAAACAAAGTAATATGGATCTAATACTTTTGCAAAAATCTATCACTCTCTAATATATCAACTAGTAAAGAGTTTAGTTTGCCTTTTATAGGACATCTGTTTGCAAAACGAAAGGATCCAACATTTTTGGAGTCACATAGTGATTCAGGTGGATATTGGTGGCCACCCACCTTCTCCAACTGGCTCAAAACAGTTTTTTGGCAGTTTTTCAGGTCCTGAACTTCCGGAGCCGTTTTGAGACTCTAAACAATGTTTTTTGAGAAAATGGGGAGCAACATGGATCATAGATCGATGTTTCTCAGCCAAAAGTTGTATTCCTCGGATAGGTCTTTCCAACTAGTTATCGAGTGCCCCAAAGGGAGATCGTATGCAAAAGTTACGCCCTTGGGAAGTTGACGTATCAACTACCCCCATCGAGGCCCACAAACCTTTTGGATTTTCATCTTTCAGGGTTAGGGTTTTGGATTTTGCTTATGTTAAAAAGGCCCTTAGAGCCTCATTGTAATGATCATCTTCTCACGGATGCGAGTAGTTGTCACATCTTTTCTCATAGATAAGTTGCCACCATTCTAGCGAGTCTTTCACTCTGTATTTTACAGTCTCTATACATTTATTTCATTAATAGAAATTGTGTATTAGTGTATATCTGTGACTCTTGTTATTTCCGCTATATCTTTGTTATATTGTTGTCTCTCTTACAATATCTCTAAATATTTATGTGTTATATCTCCTCTCATTTAGTATCGAAAATATCACATAGTTGACACATATCATATTTGAAAGCACACTTCTTTCATTATACGTTGAATGTAAATTTGTTCTTTTAAAGAAAAATTTAAAAGAGGATAGTTAATTTCAATCATGAAGATAATTTATCAGGAACAAAAACATGAAAAGTTTTTATAAAAAATATTATTTATTTAGCAAAAAGATATATTATATTAAAAATTATAAATATTTTAAATAAAACTTATATATTATTATTTTAAACAATAATTTTTATTTTATATATATATAATTATTTTTCTATTATAATATTTAGTTATAAATATATATAACAATGAATCCCAAAAGTAATCTAACGAGGGAGATAGCTGCAAAGCAGCTAGTCCCTGTCATGTTGAATAATTATGGAACCCTCAATTTTGTTATCCATCGTCATTGATTCTTCATAGTTATCCAAGATCAGCTCATTTTCCTCATTAAGGTCAACTTCCGCGAATTCTTAGTTACTTGGAGACTTTAATTTTGTTTAATCGGTTCGGTGGAATTCAAGGGTTTCAAATCTTGGGTTCACTTTAATTTTGTTTAATAGGTTCGGTGGAATTCAAGGGTTTCAAATTTTGGGTTCATTCGGTTCTCAGGGCTATGATTAATTAATTCATTTATTTGGCAAAATTATTGATTTCATGGCATATAATTAGGTAGGATTAAAATTTAGTTTAGAGAAAATGAGAAGAACGACGAAACTATTAAATTCAGCGAACAAAAATTAGGATTTTTCTTTGGGTTATATGTCTGGCTCGAATTCAATTCCAATCAACAATTTATTTTAATTACAAAATTTAACCATGTCCCAAACTGATATTTTTCTTCCCTCCTCTTCTTAAAAAAATATATATATTATCTCTTCATATAATATTACATTCTCTACTAATTAAATATATTTTATAAACACAATATTGATTAAATATATTTTAAATGTAAGGAAATAGAATACATTAAAATAAAATACTAGTATTAAATCAAAATAGACATAAATTGTCCCAGGGGGCAGCTCAATTTGCAAGTGTCGTGAAAATGAAGTTCTATGAGGTTTCGAGTTCAACTCCCCCCGACTTACCTTGTATGCTCCGTAAAGAGGGTCGCACACATTAAAAAAAAAAAAAAAAGACATAAATTAATTTTTAAAATAATAATAAAATTAATTATCATAATTAAAAGTTTTCATTATTATTTTTTATTAATAATAATTAATAATTTCAAAATCAAAACAAATTTAAATTGATTTTTTTAAAATACTAAAACATATTATAACTTAGTTTTTAATAATAATAATAAACAATCATTACAAACAATTAAATTTATTAAAAATACGAAAACATATTATAACTTAGTTTTTAATAATAATAATAATAAAAAGAATCATTACAAACAATTAAATTAATTAAATTTAATTTAATTTAATATAATTTTTAAAACTAAATTTCTTATAGAAATACTTTTAAAAATTGAATTCAAAACAATAAAGTTCACACTTTAAAAAGTGAATTCATATTTCATAACAAATACAAAACAAAAATTGAAATCTAAACAAAAGCTGACCTGCAAAACCGTATATTCACATTTACGTTGGGAATTGAATTCATATTTCATCACAAGTACAAAACAACAATTGAAATATAAACAAAAGAAAACCGTATATTCACATTTACTTTGGGCTCCTCAGCAGGTGACAATGCTAGAGGGGTCATCCTAAGCATAGCGATAAGCTCACACATAGTCTTGAATATTCTAGAATATCCTATGGGCTTGTAGGTTTGGGGATTGGCATAAGTGCCAGTGTAGCAGTACCGCAGAGAGTTGAAGGCAAAGCAGGTGCTCTTGCACGCCACAACATAGTCGTTCCACTTCACCTCCAGTGTTGCAGATAAAATTTCATTCAAATTGCGGAGGCACCTGATTACTACATGGTAAATACTGTCTTCCCCTCCTTCAGCATAGATAGCGATATGCCTTCCCATGCTTGGATGAATGGGAAGGTGAGGAGGGGCTTGGTGTGCTTCTTCTTCTTTCACATTTTCATATATATATACCTAGGCAGTAATTTTGAGCTTTAAAAGTTAATCTAGTAAAGATTACTTCCTGAAGCCCTTGATTGCTCCAATTTTTTTTTGTTATTTTATTTATTTGGTTGAAGAATCTGCCTATATGTTTCACAAAGAGCATGTTGAAACATAGAGAACATGTAGTAAGGAAAGTGGGAAGGCATACATGGCAGCATGAGTGCCTTGGAGAACAACAGATCGGTAGGAGTAGGGAAGAAGTGGGAAACTTCAACTTTGAGCTTCAAATATTGCCATTTTCTTATAATTCATGGAAAAAAATGGCATACACTAGGGAAATAAAGTTCCATCACCATGTTCACAACCAATCATAAATTCTATGAGTGAAATTTGATAAATACAAAAAATAGTTTTATTTGTAGTAATAAATCCACTTAATATTTAATTTTCTTAATTTCCTTAAAACTTTTGAACATGTATAAAACTTTTGAACATGTATGAAGATTTTAGAGAATCAAATAGCAAAATGTACCAATTAATGCAACAAAAACAACCAGGTAATAGGCGATCAATGATCGTTGACCGTTGAGCAAAAGCTATAATCCCTAGCCGAATGCAGGGACTAATAAGGATGGAAAAAATAATCAAGATGATCAAGGTGTTGGAAATTCTATTAAAAGTTCCAATTCAAAAATTCAAATATGGATGGTCAAGATAAATTGTAAAGGGACATAAAGAAGCTAAATGCATAGCTTTAAATCAATGTTATTCAAAGCTTAAAGATGGTAAATTGTTTTCTATAAGTTTAAACCATAAATGTATACCTTTATTGCGCTATAAGGAATGGTGATACAAGAGAAGGCTTCATAAAAATATAGTTTCATGCCATATCAAATCAAAGAAACAAAAGGTTAGGAAAATATATCTTATGTTTAATTATGATATAGGTTTTCAGATTTACTTTATTTATAAATAATATTTAACAAAACATATTTTTTAAACAATTCAAATTAGGCATGCGGACGCACCAAGGGGCTTGCCTAAGTATGAAGCGACCAAGAGATTGGGACACACCAGCGTGAGGGGCGCACCAAGGTTGGGTATGTCGATCCCAAGGGCACGACGATTGACAAGCGAATGGGTTTGTTTTGGCGACTGAATCCACGAAGGGGTGCCACGATTTATTTGGGTGACCTGGTCCGCGAAGGGGCATGATGATTCATTTGGAAACATGGGTTCGCGAAAGGGTGCAACACTCCCAAAGGACGGGATGATTCGCGATGGTAACCTTTGGAGTCCCTATAAGAGAGCAAGGGCGCACAACCAAGGAAGGCAGATTTGGAGACAAGGAGAGCAAGAAGAGCTCTCTGGTTCTGAGGAAGATGAAGTGAGGTGAGCTCCCTCAAGGAGCCAAATCGCTCCACTTGGGAGGACTTGTGTTGCTTTGAGGTGGATTCGTTGGATAGAGTTCGAACTTATCTTGGGTAGGTTTTGGGGAAGTCTAGAAAACACAGGTCTATTGGAGGCATGTGTGAGGAAGAACTGAAAGTTGTGAAGACTACGAAAATGAAGAGACAACAAGTCTGTGGTTGAGCACACGTCTGAGGTGCACCACAGGTGGTTGTGTAGACAGTTGTGATGGAGAGTCTTGGTGACAAATATGTGTATCAGTGTCTTGGTGAGGTGAGGTGAGTCAGTTGACTCCGCCGAAGTTGTAAACTGAGCCAATAATGCTCGTGTTGTAATTGTTTCACAATAACAAAGACTTAGTCGGGTGTTAGGAACGGTTTGTGTCACCTGCACTATTTATGTGTTTGTATTTTGTTTGTTCCATTGTTGTTCTCTTGGCTTCTCATGTTCATGGATGTATGCTTAAATATGAGTAAGTGTTAAAGTTGTTAACAATTGTCTAAGTATACAAGAGTTGCACTAGAGTATGAGTGTGACTCACTGGTAGCCTAAAACAGAGTATGGGTATGATCTAGGTGAAGAGGCATAGTCCGGACGAAGTATCCTTGGTGTTGTCAAGCTTCCATGTGAGAAATGTTGCAGTGTTGCATGCCCTCAAGAGGTGTACGATTGTAAGGAATGTTGTGGGGATGTGACATATGTTATCAAAGAAGTTTGGTGCTATTCACCACTCTTGCAGTCAGAACAGTTGTGGTGGGGTGCACTTGTTGAGAAGGAAATTCATTTTGAAGGCGGTTCGATGGGAACGTTTGCAGACTTGGTGAATGGTTCGATGCAAAAATATTGTTTATCACAAAATTTGCATCATACTTATGGAAGTGGTTTGGTTGACAGTGTGATGGGAAGGTTGAGTTGGGTGCACAGCTTATGTAGACCAAGAGCATAGTTTGTGGTGAAATGAAGCACTTAGAAAAAGTGGGTGACTGCAAAACTTGTCACAGAGTTCATTGCAAAACTTGTTGCAGAGTTGATCGCAAAGGAAGACTTGGTTGGTTTGATTCATGACAAAATTCAGTGTTTGGCTTGTTGTGCACACATTGGAGAGACAAGGTGCAGAGTTCGTTGGGAGAACCAAGCACTTGGGAAAGGAAAATGAACGCAGGATTTGTCGCACGACTTGTTTCATATCTAACTACATAAGTGATCACAGAAGTGAAACACAGAGGGTGATCACATAAGTGATTGTGAAGGGGAGAAATTATGGGTTGCGGCAAGGTGAAGCACTTCGGTTTGATGGACAAGTTGGGGCGACCTAGAGAAATTCCACAGTAGGAAGTTGGTTTGGCACATTTACATCATGACATCTTCCTACCATGCATCACCGAGGAAAACAAATGAGTTGAGTTGGGTTGTTGGACAAGTGGGTTGACCCCAGCCTTCGAATGAGGTGACTCTTCGCAGAGTTACAACAGCCAGTTAGCGTCGGTATGAATTGATAGTTGGGCGGTGGGTGCATGGTGCCTTGAAGCGGAAGTAGTTAAGGTGCGGAGATGGAAAAACATTTGAGATGAGTTTGACAGGTTGCATGTGAAGTTTGAGACTTAGACAGATTTTTGAAGTGGACAGATGGAATCTTCCTTGTATCGCAGTGAAGTTATTGCAGATTTGGGGAGTTGTGGACAATGATTGAGGGGAGTTCATGCAGAGAGTTAGTTTATTGCGTAAGCGGAGGTCTAAGACAACAGACTTGAACCATGGTTGCAGCAAAGGATTTGGTTTGGAAGGGTACAATTGGTTTTGAGTTCTTTCAGTTCCTAAGTGTTGTAGTGAGTTCTTTGAAGGGAAGTCAGATGAATTGATGGTTTAAGTGCAATATGTTTCCATGGTGAAAACTGACAAACTTGAGGGTAACTCAAGTGGTGCAGATTTGAGGAAGTCTTGTAGAAGTTTGGGATGCCTTGGTTGGGTGAGTGTGTGAAGATCTTGGGACAACCTACTTGTGCGAGTACCGTTGTGGACTTAGGAAGATTTGGATGCATTCGTGGAGTTGTCTTGGGGAATTTTCCTAACTCTTTGATGAGGCGCATTTGACAAGTCGATGTGGTGAAGTGGGTAGTGAAGTATGTACATGCTAAATTTGAGAGGATGGGCGAGGTGCCCTGGTGTTTGGTGCCTTATCCAATTGTGTTTGGTCATGAGATGACTTGAAAGTCATGACGACAGTGCCAGATTTTGGATGCTTGCAACAGATGCAAGGCAGTTTCATTCTAGGAGATAGATGGAGTCAACAGAGAAATCAACTAAGAATCATTGGTAGTCAACTTGAATGGGAAGAACGCAAACCAAGTGACTTGGGTGGTGTTCACTCACCTTTGGTATGGGGCATTGGATGAGGCAGAGTGCACCTTGGTGATTTTTGAACGATTGTGTGATGACTCAGAGATACAACATGGATCGTTGGTTGAGGTTGTCAGAGTATCGGTGCGAACATGCCTAAGGAATGGAATTTATTTGAGGTGAATCATTCTACTTGGAGCGCTTTGGATAGTTTGTTGGGGGTATTGAGTGTAGGTGTGTTGGTCACACTCATTGTAGATGTTGAGTTGCATTGAAGTGACTTGAAGAAAGGAGGCGAGTTGAGGACTTGCCTTCGTTTGGAGAATTGTGYGGACATGAAGATCGCAACATGAAGAGATTACTTGGACATGGGTGTTTCTCTTTCTTTTGGCAGCATGGTTGAGGGTGAAGCCTAATCATTCCAAGTCATAGAGAGGTAGACACAACAGCATGGGTGGGTGATGAAGTAGTCGGKAAAAGGCATTATGGATGTGCAATTCTTGGCGCAAACAGGACGTTTCATATCTGAAGAAGTAGATGAAGACGGGGAGAATTCCTCCAAGGAAGTGAAACTTATGGACTTGATCGTTGTTTGAGTCACAAGGGAAGACTTGGTTGTACGTTTAGATGCACGATGGTTTCCCTTGACTCTTCACAGACTTGGATGTCTGGCGAATTATGTGCAACAGACTGGGTATTTATGCCATGAGGTGAACAATGGAGTCAAGTTGTTGTGAGTGACTTTGTTTTGGGATGACTTCATAGTGAAAAAAGGTGAGGGGATACCTTGCCTTGGTTTGAGAATTGTGCAGATGGACTGAATTGTGAAATGAAGTGATCAGTTTGTGCATGAGGATGTGTAGTCTTAAGGAGTGTAATGGTTGGACTGGCCATTCAACTAGTTCATGACTTAGGAGAGAATAACAGTATGACAAGGGGGTCAAGAGTATAGATGCATCAATAGGTTCAAAGTGAAGCACTTAGAAATTGAAAATGATATCCTTGTCGAATCTCAGACGATGGCAGCAGTAGTGAGGCAAGGATGGACACTTTCCTTAGTCTTTGAAGTTGAACATAGTGATGGAGATGGGATAGAAAAGACTAAGTTTGGGCATGAGGAAGTGCATTCTCATGAGTTGGGCATGATGGTTGGAATAACTACCCAATCAATCCAAGACATGGGTGAATTCAATGTGCGGATACATGGCATAATTTGTTGAAGTATGGGCGCAACAGTGAATTCACATGAGTTCAATACTTAGGTGAAATTTTGAAGTGAAGTGTGCAGCAGTTAGTTGTATCAAGTCAAAACAATAGTAGTGAAACTAAACAATAGCAAGGTAACAACATCGCAATAGATTGTGCAAAATTGGGTGCAATACAATTTAGTTTGTGGAAACTTAGGGTTTCCACTTCACAAGAAAACTTGGGTTTTTTACTTTGGAAAAATTTGGGGTTTTCGATTGGCACGAAACTTGGGGTTTCCAGCAGACTTAGTTACGGTAGAGGCACAAGTTCGGGAAGAGATTTGAAGATCACAGATTTTGTGGATGTTGTCAGGGATGAAAATGGCTTGAGGTGGGGGAGGATGTAAGGTCTTCAGCTAAATGGGCGTGGAGACCTTCACCCAAGTCTTCAAGGAGATGAAACTTGGGGTTGCGCCAACACCCAAGGTGGGCATTCAGATGCACCAAGGGGCTTGCCTAGGTATGAAGCGACCAAGAGGTTGGGGTGCACCAAGGTTGGGTGTGTCGGTCCCAAGGGGCATGACGGTTGACGAGCACATGGGTTTGTTTGGGTGATTGGATCTGCGAAGGGGAACGCCATTTTGTTTGGGTGACTGGGTCTATGAAGGGGCGTGATTATTTGTTTGGACACATGGGTTCACGAAGGGGTGAAACACCCCCAAAGGATGCGACGGTTCGTGATGGTCAACTTTGGATTCTCTGTAAGAGAACAAGAGTGCACGACCAAAGAAGGCATATTTGAAGAAAAGGAGAGCAAGAAGAGATTTCAGTCCTAAGGAAGATGAAGAGAGATGAGATTCCTCAAGGAGCCAAGCCTCTCCACTTGAGAGGAATTGTGTTTCCTTGAGGTGGATTCGTTGGACATAGTTGCATGAACTTCTCTTGGGTTGGTTTTGGGGAATTATAGAAAACATAGGTCTGTTGGAGGCATGTGTGAGGCAGAACTGAAAGTTGTGAAGTTTGCAAAAATTAAGAGACAACAAGTCTATAGTTGATCACACATCTGAGGTGCACTGTAGGTGGTTGTGTCTACAGTTGCGACGGAGATTATTAGTGATGAATCTATGTATCAGTGTCTTGGTGAGGTGAGGCAAGTCGTTTGACTCCTTCGAAGTTATAAACCGAGCCTATAGTGCTCATGTTGTAATTGTTTCACAATAACAAAGAGCTAGCCAGGTGTTAGGCATGGTTCGTGTTTCCCACACTATTTATGTGTTTGCCTTTCATTTTCTCTATTGTCGTTCTCTTGGATTCTCATGTGTATGGATGTATGCTTAAATATGACTAAGTGTTAAAGTTGTGAACAATTGTCTAAGTATACAATAGTTGCACTAGAGTAGGAGTGTGACACGACAATAAAATAGAATGTAGTATGGTTATGCTCTAGGTGAAGAGGCATAGTCCAAATGAAGTAGCCAAGTGAGAAATGTTGCAGTGTCGCATGCCCTCAAGAGGTGTATGATTGTAAGGCACGCTATGGGGATGTGATAGTATTGATAAAAGGGCTTCATTTAGGAAATTTCTTAGTTCAAAGAAAAAACTTGAGAAAATTAATTATATGTGTTTTATTGATAAAAGTACTAAAAACAATGAAAGTAAATATGTCAAATAAAGATGATGAAGGTAAATATGTCAAAAACTTGCAAACATTATGGAATAAGTTTGGGGATGAATTTTTTGAGAAAAACATGATAATGGTTGTTTTCGAGGGTGATGAAAGTGCCAAGAAGCCATATGAAAAATGCATTATGTAGAGGCCTCACAATCTATTATCTAAAGGTGAGAATAATCTAATACTTAGACTTTGACAACATTTCATGAAAAGAAATCCAAAGTTTGATGTGAGAGTTATTCTCCATGGAAATATTGTCATGGTTGAATGAAATATGTAATATATTTCATATTACATCATTGTATGATATTAAAAGATGTAATTATGAAATTGTGATTATTTTTTTAATTTTTTTATTAATTTTTTTTAATTAATCATTTCAAGTTTTCAATTACTGTAACTATTAACTCTCTTACTATATTTATTGTATCAGATGTATTTACATTAAACACATATTTTATTGTGTTAATTGATTGTGTGTGCGTGTTGTTTCTTAGTTTTTATTTTTCTTATGTATTCAATATTTCCAATAAGACTTTACTTTAATTACATATTCATGATGAATAACTTTTTTAATTTGATGATTTATATATCTTGTTATAGTTATATTTTTAGTTATGGTTTTTGTGTGTATTCTAAACTCTAGTTAAAAAAATGTATTAGTATTAGAAGCACAATTATCATTATTTGGGGTTCAAGTGTTTACTAAAATAAGACCAGAGTATAGATGGTCTGTGTACATGATTATTTTCATTATTATGCATGAAAGTTTAGTCTTGATGTTATGAATGTTGCACAAGAGCATTTTGACATTACCATGTGGTTTTCATATTTAGATTCCAAATTTGACTACTTAAAGGATGAAAAATTCATATTTATTTGGAGTCACAAACAATGAATACAAACTTTTATTCTTCACAAATGTATGTATATATGGGGGATTACTATAAATTTACCATAAATGGTTGAAAGATGTATTATATATATATATATATATATATATATATATATATATATATATAGTTTATACATGAAGGTAAATACCATTCATAAACAATGATAAGGAGAATTTGCTCATCTTAATGTTAACCTCATATTTTAATTTTTTCTTTTCTTTTAAGTATATATTATTCTACAATCTTCCTACTTAAGTTTAAGAAATACCATATGATAATATGGTTTTGACAATACAGAATGATAATATTATAATACGGTAATTAACAATACATAATGATAATTATTAAAAGAGAAGAGAAGTATCATGTAACAACCTATTAAGTGTTAGGGGTAGTAGGTGCGGGGGAGTTGTCTTCGACTCTGAAGGAAACAAGGTCTTGGAATTCGTTTGGGGACTAGGGAACGTTGCTAATAACCATGCAGAGGTCCTCACAACTTTCATGGGACTTCACCTCATTCCAGAGAATAGATCTACAAGACTCACAGTTATTGGCGACTCTGATTTGATTATAAGAGGACTCTGTAAATGTCTCAAGACTGCCCACCCCAACATCTCTAGAACTCTTCTTCAAATCAAAGACCTAGAATACAAATTTGATAAATTTTCATATTATCATGTGATACGAACTCAGAACATTATTATTGATTCCCTCGCTAAAGAAGCAAAAGCACTTGCAACCAGGAAGCTAAAGCTTAACACCTCATTCAACCATGCTCCTATCCCCTAAGCAAAATGCACTTCCCAGACCATCTCTCCTGAAATTTTTGTCGCGTGCGCTCTTCCCTGTCAGCCACCCTCTTCACTTCAACACATGCCCCCTCCTACCTCTGTCCATCTTCACTTCTCGCGAACAAATACCATCAGCTCAAACATCTCTCCTCATGTTTCGACTGTACATTTTGGCCTCTCCCTCGCGTCAACTCTAGTACTTTGTACCTCGAACTCTTCTATGCATCCCTCCTCGTACGAATTGGATATTTCGTTGGTACACTTCCTTAACCTCACCTCTCATCAGGCACTTGTGCACCTCACACTTCATTTCCACCATTACATCGATTTCCAATCTCCACAACATTTTTCCTTCAACATTCTTTATTTCTTTGAAAGGAGCATGTTCGAATTACAAAGGCGGTGGCTCTATTGGTTGTTGTTGGCTCTTGCCTTGGCACAGTTGGTTCACAGTCTTCCCCCACCTTAGTGAAATTATGTGGCATCATGATAGGGGAAATTTTCAATGTTCATAATGTTCCATGGGCAGGCTCCAGAATCTAATGCAGACACAACAGGAGGAAATTGCCTCTCTTAAGTTGTAGACCGAGGAACAGGCTCAACAGCTACAGGCTTAGGAGCAGTGACACAATTCAAAAATGGCTCTCATAATGCGGGTGATCAACATAAAATCTTCCCTCATATGTTCTATTCGTCTGTCTTAGCATTAGCATCAACATGGCACTCAGGAGCTAATTCAACCTCCTAATTATGTAGAGTCCAGAGCCTCAAATGAGGCATTATGCTCGTACTAGTTCCCAATTGAGCCTCAAGCCCCAACAGAGGGACAAGCTGCAATTCCAAACCCAAATGCATGACAGGAAATGGAGGTTCAACATCAAAACTAGGTGAACACAAGCTTACATTTGAACTAGTTTGCATGGTTAGCAAAGTTTTGTACCTACTATGTTCTTTCATTGCCATATTTCCTTGGCACTTTTGTATAATCAGTAATAGTTTAGAACAAAACTCGTAGGTAGGAATAGAGCTAGAAATATCAAGTCTTTTTTATACATTCTATGTACACTGTTGTATTTTTGGCTTCTTTTTGGAGAATTCTAAGCCCTTTCTAATTTAATATATATATTTCTGTTAATAATAAATAAATAAATAACCTACTAAGCGTTAACTACTAAACTAGACATTTGTGAAATATTCATCTTAATCATAATTAATAGTGCATTTAAGTTATTCTTCACAAATTCTTTAAGATTAAAAACATCAAATTTACAAAAATAATTTTAAATATTGATAACACTAATTTACCAAAATACTAACTCTATCTTATTATTTTATTACATTAAAAATTATAAATGATTTGCTATTAATTATTCATAATTAACATTAAAATTATATTAATCCACTATTAATTAATTATAAAATAGTTTATCTAACATTATCGTACTAGTTAATCTCATAACTTTTTAATACTAAATCACTTACCATTTCAAATTTGAAATTAAGCATAACATATTACTTATGGTTCATATTTGAAAATAAGTTACAATACAAGGATGATATATATATATATATATATATATATATATATATATATATATATATATATATATATATATATATATATATATATATATATATATATATATAAAAGTTTAAAGTTTTTAATTTATATTATTAAATTTAAAGTTTTCAATTTAAATTAATAATATAATAATTTTTCATTTTTTAGTTTCACATTTAAAAATGAAGAATAATAATGATTTAAAATCGTAATAAAGCAAAGTTATATAATTTTAATGAAAAACTTTAAAAAGATTAAGCTACATAAGTTTATACCTAATCTTAACTTCAATATTCAAATCTTATATCCATTTTTTATTCAACCTTGTGGTTAGCTTATTAATAAATTTATTTAGAATTTTGAAGTGATAATTTTGTTTGAAATAATATATTGGCAAAATGTAATTAAAAGCATGATGAATTTCTTAATTTTTGTAGTTTAGTCTTTGACAAACACATTTAAAAATGAAGAATAATAATGATTTAAAATCGTAATAAAGCAAAGTTATATAATTTTAATGAAAAACTTTAAAAAGATTAAGTTACATAAGTTTATACATAATCTTAACTTCAATATTCAAATCTTATATCCATTTTTTATTCAAAATTGTTGTTGGCTTATTAATAAATTTATTTAGAATTTTGAAGTGATAATTTTGTTTGAAATAATATATTTGCAAAATGTAATTAAAAGCGTGATGAATTTCTTAATAGAAATATTAATAGAAATATTGAAGTGAGTGTATTTTTTTCCTAAATTTTTTGGATTTTTGTAAAATGAATCTAAAGTTTTACACAAATTGCTTTTTTTTTTTTTAGAGTTTACTATTGTTGAGGAGGAGGATAAATTCCAAACACTGTACCTGTAGGGGCATAGATTAATAAAAAATCATTCCATGCAAAGCTGTGTAAAAGCTCTTCAATTATGGGTAGGAGATGACTTCAATTACTGGTAGGAGATGATTGGAGTAATGCATAGCTTCTTAATAATAAAAAAATGAATAATGTAGTTTAAACGTTCTACATTTTTGTATTTTTTTGGACGACTTTT
Organism: Picea engelmannii; assembly: GCA_009831015.1. Taxonomy (NCBI): domain Eukaryota; kingdom Viridiplantae; phylum Streptophyta; class Pinopsida; order Pinales; family Pinaceae; genus Picea; species Picea engelmannii. Next base: position 912,116 of record ML777943.1, on the reverse strand, counting down.
ATCCAAAATATGATTAGAAATTCAATTGCAACAATTTCGAAACAAACATGTCAAATATGAAATACCATGCATTGTTGCCACTTGTGGTTTTACATGTTGTTTACTTATTCTTAATAAAGTTGATGGGAATCATTACACTATGCATGGCTGCAACTTGTGGTTTCTCCCTCGCTGATCTAAAATTGAAGAAGACTTGAAACTTGAATAAATATTGCAAGTGAAATTGTTATGTGTTTTTAAAGCAACCGGATCAATTTGCAACACATAATAAAGGATTACTTATGTAAAGATACACATAGACAGCATAATAAATC
>ML777943.1:888385-904536 GCA_009831015.1 Picea engelmannii | reverse complement strand
AATAAAACCCGCGCCCACAATATAATACATCGAATATATATTTCCCGCGCGCGTTTTTAATACATGGTTTATACAATATAACAATACAATATATGTGTAATACATTGCAACCATATTACAATGTAAATGCGCGCCAAAAGCCGGGCGGATAACTCGGGTCATATGTGTTATAATGTGCCCACGGGTCGGGGCTTAGCCCCGGCCCGACCCCCCTTTTCCTTATACACAAATATCAACGTTAAATATATGCAATTACATATTGTTAACAAGGAACAAGTGCGGGTATGTTGGCTAGCGTAGTGTTATGAAAACTTTGGAGTTTGGGGAGGTCCGGGGGTCGAACCCCGCGGCCTCCATACCATTTTACATAAACACAAACATATTAACCAACCACATAGCGACACGTGTCAGCATATAATTGGTCAACGAACATCCAACCAGAATGTGCCACATCACCAATACGCCATGTCATCATGATGGTACGGCACTCCACGTGGCCGTACGGACTGTACGGACAGGTACAGTCAGCATCCCAAATTTTTCCATGTTTGACTTGGCGGTCAAATCGTGATATCTCCTCCATACGGACTCCATTTGCGAAAGTAAATATACCGCCGGAATCAGGAAAACGAGACGGACGCAATGGCACTATTTTCGTTGCAATCCAAGCACTTTGAAAATTGAGCAAATTTTGATCCCCTGATCACTCGCACACTCTTTTCAGTTGTTTACTTAGTCACATGGGAAACCCTGAGTACGACAATATCAGCGAAGAGTACGACATTCCTAGGTGGTTGTGGCTTTGGCAGGGTAAATGGTAGGGCGAGCAATATACAGCCTGATGCGCAATATTGAATGTTGTCACAAGCAATATATACATTGTCGGATATATGTCGATGTATATACCAAAGAGATCCAACAGTGTATATACCAGCTACCACAACATTCAATGTTGCACAACTGGTATATGGCATTTAAGCTAACTAACTATGTCTTCACATCTAAGTGTCCAGGTTTCCACAATTAGCCATAATGTTAGAGATTTTTATGGATAAAACATTTGTATGAAGTTTTGAAACCTTCAACATTTCGAGTGGAAACTCCACCCATCATCAGGGACAAATGAAGTTGTGTATGAAGTTTTGAAACGTCACTTCATACACATTTTTATCCCAAAAAATTCTCTAACATTATGTCTTCACATTTCAATCAAAGCTACCCAGTCATTCGGCACTCATCGTCTTTAATACAAGCTAGGTCTTTGTCACATAGAAAGAATTTAAATTACCAAAAGCCAGAGAGAAAGAACCAGAACAATAACAATTCAAAGACAATTTGGTCGATTCAATTGCTTAGAGTTGTGGGGGAGCAATTATAGAGAAAGAAATGAAGAGATTGAGGCCAACACCAACCAAACCAACCAAAGAGAGTTGATATTTTGCATCGACCTATGAATTGACAAAGACAAAGCAAGGGATTGATGTTTGTTCTTTTGTTTTCCCACTTTGACACTACCTCCCTTCTTTAACGTTGGCCATGACCTAACAATTGGCAAAATTTCTTAACGACTTCCAAGCTAAGACAGGTGCTCTGAAAGCTCTAGAATAATTGATTTGTTAGTTTCTCGATATCAAACTATAGGTAAAATCAATAGACCCCACATGCTTCTATTCAGAAGAAGTTCTATGAAGCCAATAAATCCTTGAAAAGGATTTTGTTGAAGCTAATCAAAATCACCTATTTAAGGGTTACTTCGGAAGAAGTGCTATGGAGGAAATGAAGCAATGAAAAGAATTTAGTTGAAGCTAATTGAAGTCGCTTATTTAAGGGTTACTTTTGTTCCGAAAAAGTTCTATGAAGTCAATGAAGCGATGAGAAGGATTTAGTTGAAGCTAATTGAAGTCACTTATGCAAGGGTGAGAAGGATTTAATTGAAACTAATTAAGTTCACTTATGCAAAGGTTAAGAACACTAGACTATGATGGTTAAACATCCCCTTCCCTCGCAACTTGCATGTTGCAAGCACTTGTAGTTGACAAAACAAAATAAATGCATGAAATGGATTGCATATCAAAAACAAATGCATGAATGTCTACCAATAATTCTTAATTAAATGACATATACTTTCAAATGAAAATGTCTACCAACAAAGAATTAATTAAATGACAAAACGGTGTCAAATGGAATGAATTAAGTGAGAAATCTCGCAAACGGATTTAATGAAGGTGATGTTATCAACATTCATGGCAAGTAGCAATAAAAGGTGAAAGTTGATATCCAATAAAAATGCAAAAAATAATTTTGTATTTATATTAAATAATATAATATGTATTATTGATAGTTATCTATGTTAAACTTTATAAGTCAAAGAATAAAAACTAATCCAAAGCTATAGTAACAGTTAATTAATTATTATGATTTAATATAAGACAAAAATATGCCCTCTATAAGAACAAATGATATTGTAGTGACAATGTCCATGCTGAAAAGGTTTTATGTCTATGATATACCATGCCAATCAAACTGGTTTTATGTCTATGATATACCATGCCAATCAAACTTTTCATTTAAACCAAATAATTATTGTGATTTAATATAAGACAAAAGTATGCCAACCATAAGAACAAGTGCCACTGTAGTGGCAATGTCCCGGATGAAAAGGTTTTGTGTCCATGACATACCAATGCCAATCAAACTCTTCATTTCTCTCCAGATTGTTTTGTCACCAACAAATTGCATTGATTAATATACACTTGCAAACACAGCAAACAATGGGGGCCGTCGTAATCCCCAAGTTGATGAATTCATGTCTGTTAGAGGTTTAGCAATCACTAACACATATTTAAGCATCTATCTATTAAAAATATACATTAATATACATTTGAACGGTTTTAATTTTTAAGCCCAAACAAACAATGGTGTTTTCATTTTTTTGATTTTTTAAAATAAATCTTTAATCTTATGATTAGATATGTTTTAAATTATATATATATATATATATATATATATATATATATATATATATATAGATATATATATATATTTTGTGTAATTATAAGATTTTTTATATAATAATAATAATATATTTTTAAGGTTATTGTCAATTGATAAAGTTTAAAAAGGTATACATATTTTATCATGAATTTGTGATTTTTTTAAAAGAAAACACATGTTCTTATTCATTAAGTTCATTCAAATTGTATATATATAATCATAACATTTAATATAATTTCTATTTTTTTTAAGTTAAAATAAACAAAACTAAACAAGATTACTAGTTATTTATAATTTTTATAGAATAATATTGTAAATCAAAGTAAACAATATTACTATACAAGTATAAATTATCAGAAAAATAAATTTTTAAATTTTGTATATATTTGAGAATGTAAATTCCTAAAATTAATCATTTTACTATAAAATTTTGAAATTTGCATTATATTGTGAAATTTCTCCCAATATTTAAAATAAAATTCTTATATTTATTATGTTTAATTTAATATAAAATTTTGAAACATGAAAATAATATTTTATTAAAATAAAAAAAGTGAAAGTAAATCATAAATAATAATAAAATAATTAGAAAATTATTTTATTTAAAATAAATTAATCAATAACAATAATAATTATTAAAATAAAAAAGTGAAAGAAAATCATAAATAATAATAAAATAATTAGAAAATTATTTTATTTAAAATAAATTAATCAATAACAATAATAAGAATAATTTTTTTAAATTAACTATAAAAATTATAAAGATAATGAAAATTAATAATAATAAAAAAATAAGACCAATCAAAATTTAATTAATAAATGGATTTTTTTAAATAGTTATAGACTTTAAAAAGTGAGAATAACTAATCCTAATAGATAATGATAATTGATTATAAAAAATAATAATAATAATTAATTTATATTAACATACTGAAATAAAGTGTGTTTGGGGAGTAGGACAGTTGGTGATAAAATATGTTGTTAAAACTTTACCTGATGTTAAAGTCACTAGTTGGAAACTGGACAAAAAATCCAGCCATGTTATAAGTTGTTCTTCTATTTATTTTGAAAAAAAAAAAATGTGAAATCATTAAATTCTCCAAAAACCTATTCAACAAAAATAGCGAACAGTGCCTTTCATTTTCTTCCCACTTGTCTTTGATCCTCTGCGGTATTATACATGTTGTTGGCCATGCAGCCTATAATCCACCCCAACGTTCTGAGAGCTCATGAATAAATTCTGGTTTCGATAATAAGTTATCCATTGTTAATGGTGCTGTGTGGGTAGTATTATAAAAACAACAGGAAAATGAAATTGTAATAGTAGAAGAAACGGAAGAATCCGCAAGTAATGTGATGTAAACACAATCTCAGTCAAACAGTAAGAATATAATTTCTTTCATAATTATTATTCTGGTAAAATGCTTTCTAAAATCTTTTTAAATTTTTATGGGAAAAACACATCACATATAAAAATAAATATTTTAGAGAAATTTACACTTGCTAAAAAGGCTTGCTCTCCTTAATAGAGGGTCGCCTTGACACTATCTACCTTCACTGATATAAGATAACCATGAATTACACAACCAGAGAAATTGTTGCAGGGTGGTGGTTTCGATGGGCTTCTCTTAGCGGTTTTGATTTGAGAGGCTGGGATTTGGTGGTTTTTTAATGGGGCAAAGACAGGCACTTGGTACGTTGGATTCTCTGATGTGCATTGTTATTCTGGCAATGAAGTTTTGGTAAAATGGGTTATCAGGGTTTGATTTTTGGTGTTCTTTTCAGTTACATTGTGAGAAGGCGGAGATTTGAAGAAATATTGAATTTGAATCATGGAAGTTGTGTGATGCATCCCTGAGTCTTCTACTCAGGGGTGTGAAGTTGACATAACATTAAATTAATGGGAAACAAAAATTAGATGCAGCTCACACACTTCAATTTAAAAAAATATTGTGTCTTTGTTTTTTTTAGGTTTTCTTAGTTTTCCAATGTTCTGAAACCTTCTAATCACGTTATGTATATTTTAGATTTGAAGATAAACTTTTTATGAATTTTTCTTTCTTCCTGTCAAATTTTTACTCATGGAGCTCTTTTATTTTGGGGGTCCACTAAGATGAAGACATTTTCACTGGGAACCATTGACTGGTGTAATGACATCGAGCAAGCTAACTAATCATAGGCATGCTAAGACTGGACGACATGTGGTATAGGATTGAGTTCAATAGCATAAATGAAATCAACTCTGATCTTGGGCTCGACCCTTTAGAGATTTGTTTGTGTGCAGTTAACTATATATGTTCTTTTTATGCATAGTCCCAAGCATGGAACCTCTTATTATTTCTCTAGGCTTTGAAATTCTCCGCAGCAAGAAAATAAATTGCTAAGGTGAGCTTTGTGAAGTGATTCTTATAGATTATGAACTTAAAGTTAGCAACCCATGTAGGCATATTTGGATCTTGGTAGTTAGGAGCCCAGGTAGGCATATTTGGATCTTCGCATTGATGGGTTCATTTTATGTGTGTGTCTATCTTTATAGCAAAGATGTTGGTGAAGTTATATGAGTAGATCTAGGTAGTTTAGTACATAATACATTCTAAATATATTGAATTAAGTCATAGGTATATATGAAAGCATTTTAATTTGTTGTCATTATTCAGTGTTTTTTTTACAATTTTATAAATGATAAGGGTACATACTTGCTGAAAATGTTGAAGTTGTATTTGTTTTTGACCGATCGTGTAAAAGACAGTTCTATATTTCTAATAGTGAACCTTCATGTCTAACTAACTGATCTATCTAGGGAAATCCAATTTCTATTGTTTCGCAAGTTGAGTGGCCTTCCATTTGGAATTAATCTGCATATGTTGGTCGTACGAGTGATTTCTAGCTATTTAGTCAAAGGTTGTGGGCCTGCCTCTTGAGTGATCCCTTCGTTTGGGGCGGTCCCTTCATTTCGGGCGATTTCAAGAACCAAATTTTCTATTTATCCACCTTGGCATCTCAATGCCCCAACTATGTTGTCAGTCTGTTAGCAGGAGCAGGAGAGTGAGGAGGAGTGATTCCCTCTAGAACAGGGGAGGAGTAGGGGAGTGAGGAGGAGTGATTCACTCTAGAACAGGGGAGGAGTAGGAGTAGGAGAGTGAGGAGGAGTAATTCCCTCTAGAACATGGGAGGAGAAGGGGATTGAGGAGGAGTTAACAGGGGATGAGGAGTGATTCCCTCTAGAACATGGGAGTGCTTAGATGTGAGGTGATAGCAATGCAATGAAGATAAATTATGGTGAAGTGGTGTAGTTCTTAGATATGAGGTGATAGTGAATGCAACGAAGATAAATTGTGGTGAAGCAGTGCAATACAAAGAAGTAACTTTGCATGTCAGTGCATTGGAATTGGTGCACTGACAAAGAAGTTTTAATGCACTGACATCATAACCTAACTTAGGTTATAATGAAAAAAATGTATTGTGTTGTGGCGAACATTGTAATTCAATATCATTGTATGTGAGGGATTAATTCAAGAAGTCAAAGATAATAAAACATTAGGAACAGTGAAAAATAAAACATTGGGAAGAGCGAAGCACGCAATAAGACATCCAAATCAATCTTATCATCCAATGAGATTACAAAGAATATGTTTTTTTGTTATATAAAAAATAAAATAAAAATGAGTTTGTTATGTCCCATTACATATTCCAAAAAAATATATATTCAAACACTAAACTAATATGAATTCAACGCCCTATAGAATGTTAGAGTCCCTGGCTTGCCTTGAATGAGACTATATATCCCTTGCTTATTCACCAACAAAGTTGGTGTGTGGGTACCAATATAGATGCTAACATGCATGTTGTGAAAAAGGACTTTGACATTAATTGGTCATGATAAAGTTATGGTTGCAACATGTGCATTAAGCAAAGGTAATTGGTAGACAACATATGAATTCATTGCAAGACTTGATGTGTGGAAGAGAAGGTACTTGAAACATTGAAGTTCAACATTCATGGAAATATTTACCATTTTAATCCAAAAATAGCGATGATTGAGTGCAACAAACAATAAGCTAACAACATCTCGCCATAATTATTCTTAATATTGTCATGGCAACTTCTGGTTTAATAAAATCAATTGAGTTCAAGCTAAAATCTACGTGCATGGAAACTTTTGGTTTAATAAAATCAATTAAGTTCAAGCTAAAATCTACGTGCAAGAATTAACAGATTATGTTGGACATGAATATCAAAGAGTAAATCAATTGTGCACCAAAGGAAAGTGCTAGATAGCAACGGGGTGAATTGGTTGTGCTTCTTTGTCAAATTAGCTCATAAAATGAAGAACTTGTCTCCATTCCATCTATTTTGACCGCGATTGATTCAAGATTTTTCACTGAGCTTAAGTCTAGGCAATGGTGAACATGAGTTGTATAATTCAACTACTACCTGTAACATTTTTTATCATGGGTTTAACTTAAACAAATCAATCACTGAAACATCACAATATGACCTAATGATAAATTCTCTATTGTAATACTTAGTCTCTCATAAAATTGAAGAAAGAAATTCTATAGATAAAAGGACATTAGTGAAAGAATTGTACAGGTGACAATAGTTACTGGATCATACACTGAACGATTGAGCTTCCCATTATGGTTACCAATCCCATGCATATACAAAAGTGGAGTTATAATTCTAGATGAGGCCCACATATGCTATAGTAGTTTCTATAGCAACCTTGTGATTAGATGAAAAGGAAATATATGGTGCTACAGGAAACAATGTTTTCACATAGGTAGAATACACAAGGAATTGTAGGGAAGAAGAGGGTTTACAACGGCAAGACAGGGAATGAATCACATATCTTAGGCTTGTGGCTTCTAATTCTTTATAAAGAGACCAAGGCTTATGGAATCTTGCAATCTCGCTTGATCTCATATGTCACCTTCTGTAAAAGAATGGACAACCAACTATCAAACCTCTACATTTTCATATACAAATGTGGGAAACCAAACTTCCATATATCTGTCTTTGTGATCGTGTTTAGACTCTGAAGCTCATCCCTCTGATTCAATTATTGTTGATGTTTCATCATCGGGTAAATATTATCCCATATTGGTCATGTTGATTTGACCAAGGGAGGATGATACATTCACTCACTGGGACATGCTAATTTGGCTAGTGGTGAATGACCCAGGATGTTGAAGTTTCTCCAGTTGGTAGCATCGAGCAAACATTCTCCCATATTGGTCATGTTGATTTGACCAAGGGAGAATGATACATTCACTCACGGGACCACGCTTATTTGGCTAGTGGTGAATGGACCGGGTGTATTATTTTCCTAGTATTCATGTTGATTTGATGAGGAGTGATAAAGACTCGAGATTCTCTCACATTTCCTGCTAGAGGATGGAGTGATCTATTTTTTATAGGGAATTTTTGACTTGTTTACAAGTCTAGTATAATGTTGAATATGTAGGCTCAAGAGACCCCTTGTGATGAGGGGCTTCTTGATGGATCTACTTAAAATTAGAGCCCTATATTAAGTATACATGCATTTGAGAAGATGATACATCAACAAGGCTCATGGAAAAATTTTCTAGTAAAGAAGAAATGCCAAGAAGACAAGACAAACCATTGAAGAAACCTTGAAAAGAAATTAAAGAAGATATTGAAGACAAAAGAAGAAGTTGGCCCCACAAGGAATTTAAGGATGAATCAATGTGTATAAATAAGGCTTGATCATTTAATTTATAAACATCACACGGCTCTCCTATTCAAGTGCACATTTCCCAGTTGCTTTGTTCCAATTGCACAGTTCGCTTACCAGTTGTAGTTGCCAATTGCCAGTTGCAATATCTTTTGAAGTGCATTATCTTTTGGTGATATTTTTGGGGGGTGCACTATCTTTCTTTGAGGGTTCTTCCTCAAGGGAGCATATGTCTTGTCCTTGGGTTTCTTCTTACTGATGATGATAAACTTGGATTGATTTCTTCTTAAGAAAGGTTGTTGGGATTTCTCCCAAGGTTTGGTTTCCCAGGGTAAAATCTTATGTCTACTGTGCATGGTTATCTTTCTATGATTTTTTTGTTTCCACTGCAGTTATTTTTGGTTGATATTTTCAGTGTGTAATTATTCTATGATAACAATGGCATAAAATTATGTTTGAAATCATAAGGAAATAATTATCAGATCTGAAAATAGAAAATTCAACATGGTATCAAAGATTTGTTGAAATTTTCCATTGCACAGTCTCAGATCTATCGTTGCACAGTTTCATATTTGATTTTTCTCTAAAGGTCATTGGGACTTTATTTTCCACATATCAACTCCCCTTGCACTAGCACATCTATTACTTCTCTCAAATTGACATTTGGTCAAAGTTGAAATTTTAGGGTTTCGGGCTTGTTGACATTCTTCGGGTCGTTCTGATTCAAATTTCAGACTTATTCTTGCCAAGAAGGTGTCCAGTCTCAAAGTAGAAGAAGAGTATTTATTTATTTTTTGGCTCTTGTTATGGGCAGGATACCGTGGAGGAATAAGAGGTCCAAGATGACATTTTCCAGCCATGAATAGAGGCCATTGAGCCTCAAATTTCTGTGATTTGTTTCTTTGTTTGGGAAGGGACCTTGATGGAGCATGCCTAGTAAGACCGCAGGCCTTTGGTACATTCTCGTGGAAATTTTCATTAGTATACAAGGATAGAATAGTTCCCTTGAAGAATAATAGGTGGGCAACAACAAGGGCAGAGACAATAGGTCTAAGGAGTAGACTTTGGACAATAGTATTGTTGATTAAGGAAGAACCTGCTCTCTATCTCAATGTTAGAGGATAGAGGTTACAGAGTTGCATTTGTGGTTGGTCAGGTTCTTGTATGGCCTAAGGGATCAAGCATAGACTCACCAGGAGTGATTTGTGTTTGAGAGGGAGGACTATACAGATTATCAGGATGTCCAGCGCAGGCATTTGTACATGACAATATCATTTTATGTGAGTTATGGAATCAGATATTTGCTCACCTGTATTACAGGGCTTTTCTAGTATTAAGAAGAATAATTACAGGTATTCCAGAGCTCCAGGTAAAGAATGAGGGTGTTTGCAGAGGATGTACACTTAACAATAATACCAAGGGACCTTATCCAAACATTGATAGTATATCCAAAGGGATCTTGGATCTAGTGCATTCAGATGTATGTGGACCAATGATAGTATCATCCTTGGGTGGCTTCTTGTACTATGTGACATCCGTTGACTATTTCTCCAGGAAGACATGGATCTACTTCATGAAGAAAAATGATGAAGTCTTCAACAAGTTCCAGTAGTTTAAGGCTCATGAAGAGAACTTAAAGGGGAAGAAGATCATTTTTTTAAGGATAGATAATGGAGGACAGTACACTTCCAATGACTTCAGTGATTTCTACAAGGAAGTAGGGATCAAGAGGGAGTTGACGGTTCCTTACAACCCTCAGCAGAATGATGTTACTTTTGATGAAGAGGTAGTCTCATATGGATAGTGATAGTGAGGAGCGGGAGGCTCTGAAGGATGGGGGTATAGATCCCTCTAGTCAAGTTTTTCATCCTTCAAACTAATAGGAAGAGCCAGTAGAGCTAGTGGATATACCTAGAGATGTTGCAATGACTAGGAAGAAGCTAGCATGGCTTCATGACACTTTAAAGGATGCAAAGAGGAATGCAACTCCCAGTTGTACTTTCAGGGAGAGAAAATGACCTCATAGTTTCTCGATTTATATGCCATTGATGAGTCACATCATTGATTCCTAACCTTCCGGATATGAGGAGGCATCAAGCCAACAGGTTTGGAAGGCTGCCATGATGGAAGTGTATCAGTCCATCATGAAGAATGATGTGTGGGAGATAGTTATGAGACCAGAGGGGAAATCAGTAGTGACTTCCAAGTGGATCTATAAGATCAACCATGCAGCAAATGGAAGCATCGATAAGTATAAGCAAGGTTTTTGGCGAGAATATTCTCTCAGAAAGAGGGAGTGGACTATGAGGAGACTTTTTCTCTAGTGGCCAGGTACACTTCCATGAGGACTACTATTTCTCTTTCTTCAGACATGGGTTGGAGATTACATCAGATGGAAGTAAAGACCGTGTTCCTCAATGGTGTGATTGAAAAAGAAATTTATATAGAAAAACCTTATGGATTTGTGATACATGGTAAGGAGTCTCATGTTTTCGTATTAAAGAAGGATTTGTATGGACTCAAGTAGGAACCCAAGGCATGGTACTCCTAGATTGATGGATAGTTGATGCAACAAGAAGGATGCAGATCCCAACCTTTACTACAAGGTTGTTGATGGTGATCTGTTGATATTGGTGTTGTATGTTGATGATTTGTTCCTTACGAGGGCAGAGAGAATCATTGTCGGGTGCAAGAGGGATTTAGCCTCAGAGTTCGAAATGAAATATCTTGGATTGATGCATTAATTATTAGGATTGGAGGTGTGGAAAAAAACAGGCGAGTTCTTCCTTGGACAAGGGAAGTACACAATTGATATCTTAAAGCAGATTTGGTATGATGGATTGCAAGTCCATGGCTACACCTATGATGAAAAATCTTAAGAAGTTGAGTGATTCCACTTCATATTCATATTTGGTGGATCCCACTATGTACAGACAGCTGATTGGATCCTTGATGTACCTGGTTAACACCGGACCAGATATTTGCTTTGCAGTGAGCACCCTGAGCCAATTTATGGTTGAGTCGAGGCACTTCCATTGGATTGCAACAAAGCATGTGTCAAGGTACCTAAATGATACAGTTTGATATGGTCTGAGATGTGTCTCAGGGTGATTAAGTGAGGCCACAAGGATATATTGATTATGATTGGGAAGGGAGTGCATTGAACAGAAAGAGCACCCCAGGGTGTTGCTTCAGATTAGGATCAGTTATGATATCCTAGTTTAGAAGGAAGCATACTTTTGTAGCACTTAATACAACAAAAGCGGAGTATATTGCAGTCAATGTCTCAAGTCACAAAGAAGTATGGCTTTGGAAGCTTCTTGAAGGAATATTTGATCAGGATCTAGAGACTTCCTTAATACATTGTGACAATCAAATTTGTGTCAAGATTTTGGAAAATCCAGTAATTCATGACAGTTCAAAGAACATTGAGATAAAATATCACTTCATCTGAAACATGGTGCAGAAGGGAGCAGTAAAGCTCCAGTACATATCCACAGATGAAAATATTGCAGACATTCTCACCAAGCCTCTGTCTAGGGAGAAGTTTGTATACTTCAAAGAAAATCTTGGCATGATGCAGAATGTCTCCCTCAATGAAAGGGAGTGTTGATGTTTCAGCATAGGGCAAAAATTCTCCCAGATTGGTCATGTTGATTTGACCAAGGGAGGATGATACATTCACTCATGGGGCCATGCTGATTTGGCTAGTTGTGAAAGGCCCAGGATGTTGGTGTTTCTCCATTTAGTAGCATCAGGAAGACATTCTCCTAGATTGGTCATGTTGATTTAACCAAGGGAGAATGATACATTCACTCATGGGGCCATCCTGATTTGGCTAGTGTTGAATGGACTAGGTGTAGTCTTTCTCCTATTAGTCATGTTGATTTGATGAGGAGTGATAAAGACTTGAGATGGTATCACATTTTTTATAGGGTAGGCTTGACTTGTTTACAATCCTAGTATAATGTTGAATATGTAGGCTCTGTTATCGCTCAATTTGTAGTCAAGGTCAGGTAGCTTGAAAGGTAATTAACAAACTAGCGTAACATGAGCTTCCCCACCCACTGTCACCTCGATGGGGGGCTCTTTCTGTTCAGGGTGGCTAATCCCAAGGGAGACGTCCCTAGTAATATGGGGTATTGAAGGAAAAGGATCAAGGGATTAAGGCTCAAAGGTCAAAGTAAGCTTTCCCTTCAAAGATTACTACCAAGAAGATAGTCAAGAAGAAGACAAACCACAGTAGAAGCACATGTTTGCGAGACAAAGCAACAATAGAACTAATACATGCAAATAGTGGTTAATGCTTCAAGTGTCAATGACTATCAATATGAAATATACATGAGCATAAATAAATGTAATTATTGACGAAGTCAATCATTGCAATAAAGGCTATGGCTTATAATATTACTTCTTCAATAAATACAAAATGATAGAGCATTCAATGTACAACATCAATCCTTGAATTATCACAACACATTGAATACCATAAATATGCTCACATATAATGTTGTTGCATCAAGCCTTCTAAGGGTGACGTCAGCCCTATTCTAGGTTAGTTTTGGTAGGCAAAGAGGTGGACGTTTTGTAAAACAAGCCAATGAAAATATTCAACACTTCTATGTCTATCATAAGATGATCTAGCTGCAATTTTAATACCAAGCAAAAGTTCAAAAGAGGCAAGACGTCATCATACAGTTAGGGTTAGTAAGTCGCTAGGGTTAGTTAGGGTTTCAATTTTTAGAAGTTTGAAAGATTGTTTTAACACAAAAGACTCAACGTTGCATTATTAGACTAGTACCTTAGGGTAAATGGAGTCAAGGAGTAAGGCTAAAGGCTTGGAAGGATCTAAATTTAAGGACAGGAGAGTTAGGCTTTCTAGTGCTGCAATGGCAGGGCCACAAAGTCAAAACCCTAAGGGGAGGAGGCTCATTCCGGTATTGCTTAAGCAAGGCCTCATGCTCCTCCCTCTTTCCTTAAAACTCTTTGGCAAAAACGGCTAGCTTCAAAACATAGATCTAGGGATGAAAAGTGTTGTAGGGCCAAGGATTTTCAAACCCTAAGAGTCAAACCCTAGGTGTAAAGTCAATTAGGCCTAGGACGTCCTCTTTCTTCAATCTATGTTTCAAAACTAACTTAGAAAAAGAAAAATTAGTGTAGCAATGGCTAGGCTATATTCTTCTTAATCATATGGCTAGACAAATTTTCTATCATGGGGACATGAAGCAAGGACTTACTTGTGTGCTTGCTCCCTAGGGTTTCAATGATTAAGAAAAATAGAAACAATGTAAACATAAAAGTAATATATTTGTCCTACAACCATTCAATCAAGAAGTTTTGCATGAAAAATATACTTACAAATCAATGAAGAGATAATCAAACCCTATTTGTAAACCTTCCAATGATAAAAAATACCATGAACATGCCAAAGATGATCCTCGCAGCTTTCATGGGACTTCACCTCATTCCAGATAATAGATCTACAAGACTCACAGTTATTGGCGACTCTGATTTGATTATAAGAGGACTCTGTAAATGTCTCAAGACTGCCCACCCCAACATCTCTAGAACTCTTCTTCAAATCAAAGACCTAGAATACAAATTTGATAAATTTTCATATTATCATGTGATACGAACTCAGAACATTATTATTGATTCCATCGCTAAAGAAGAAAAAGCACTTGCAACCGGGAAGCTAAAGCTTAACACCTCATTCAACCATGCTCCTATCCCATAAGCAAAATGCACTTCCCATACCATCTCTCCTAAAATATTTGTCGCGTGTGCTCTTCCCTGTCAACCACCCTCTTCACTTCAACACATGCCCCCTCCTACCTCTATGCATCTTCACTTCTCACGAACAAATACCATCAGCTCAAACATCTCTCCTCATGTTTCGTCTGTACATTTTGGCCTCTCCCTCGCGTCAACTCTGGTACTTTGTACCTTGAATTCTTCTATGCATCCCTCCCCGCACGAATTGGAGATTTTGTTGGTACACTTCCTTAACCTCACCTCGCGTCAGCCACTTGTGTGCCTCACACTTCATTTCCACCATTACATCGGTTTCCAATCTCCATGACCTTTTTCCTTCAACATTCTTTGTTTCTTTGAAAGGATCATGTTTGAATTACAAAGGTGGTGGCTCTATTGGTTGTTGTTGGCTCTTGCCTTGGCACAGTTGGTTCACAGTCTTCCCCCACCTTAGTGAAATTATGTGGCATCATGATAGGGGAAATTTTCAATGTTCATAATGTTCCATGGGCAAGCTCCAGAATCTAATGCAGACACAACAGGAGGAAATTGCCTCTCTTAAGTTGTACACCGAGGAACAGGCTCAACAGCTACAGGCTTAGGAGTAGTGACATAATTCAAAAATGGCTCTCGTAATGCAGGCGGTCAACATAAACTCTTCCCTCATATGTTATATTCGTCGGTCTTAGCATTAGCATCAGCATGGCACTCAGGAGCTAATTCAGCTTGCTAATTCTGCAGAGTCTAGAGCCTCAAATGAGGCATTATGCCCATACTAGTTCCCAATTGAGCCTCAAGCCCCAACAGAGGGACAAGCTGCAATTCCAAACCCAAATGCATGACAGGAAATGGAGGTTCAACATCAGAACTAGGTGAACACAAGCTTACATCTGAACTAGTTTGCATGGTTAGCAAAGTTTTGTACCTACTATGTTCTTTCATTGCCATATTTCCTTGGCACTTTTGTATAATCAGTAATAGTTTAGAACAAAACTCGTAGGTAGGAGTAGAGCTAGAAATATCAAGTCTTTTTTATACATTCTATGTATACTGTTGTATTTTTGGCCTCGTTTTGGAGAATTCCAAGCCCTTTCTAATTTAATATATATATATTTATGTTAATAATAATAAATAAATAAAACCTACTAAGTGTTAACTACTAAACTAGACATGTGTGAAATATTCATCTTAGTCATAATTAATAGTGCATTTAAGTCATTCTTCAAAAATTTCTTAAGATTAACAACATCAAATTTACAAAAATAATTTTAAATATTGATAACACTAATTTACCAAAATACAAACTCTATTTTATTATTTTATTACATTAAAAATTATAAATGATTCGCTATTAATTATTCATAATTAACATTAAAATTGTATTAATCCACTATTAATTAATTATAAGATAATTTATCTAACATTATCATACTAGTTAATCCCATAACTTTTTAATACTAAATCACTTACCATTTCAAATTTGAAATTAAGCATAACATATTACTTATGGTTCATATTTGAAAATAAGTTACAATACAAGGATGATATTTAAGTTTGAAATATATGGAATATATATATATATATATATATATATATATATATATATATATATATATATATATATATATATATATATATATATATATATATATATATATATATATATATATATATATATATATATATATATATATATATATATATA
>ML777943.1:828643-843251 GCA_009831015.1 Picea engelmannii | reverse complement strand
CTCTCTACCTCCCTTCACTATCTCCCCCCTTCCTCTAACTCTCTCTCTCTACCCCCCCTCTCTTTCTAAGTAAGTTTCAAAGAAAAGATAAGTAAAAATATTATATGGGCGTATAATTAAGGAAATAGAGGGAATTAATGTCCCGACACTTTTAAGTAGTTTTTATTTATACTTGATGAAACTAAAATATATAAAAATAGTGAGTACGGAGTTCATTTTGTTATTGTTTGAGTGCTTGCATTCCCTTTTTTTAGCTATTTTTCCATTTGTGCACATTTTCATGGAAAGATCCCACTATTGATCACAAGGATGCTTGATACTATCATCGCAATACTTTGAAAATGGACATTCTTGTTCTTCTTTGAATTTATCTCTTTCCAAATATGTCATTTAGTTATTATGTGGTGTATGTTAAAGTTGTTGATTTTTTCTGATTTACAGATCTGATAATTATTACCTTATGATTTCAAACAGATTTTAATGTCATTGTTATCATAGAATAATCACACACTGAAAATTTCAACTGAAATAAAATTGTAGCGGAAATAACATAATCATAGAGAGATAGTCATGCACAATAGACACAAAATTTATCTTGGGAAAACCTGAACTTGGGAGAAAAACCCAATAAACTTTTCTCTAGAAGAAATTTAATCCAAGTTCAAAAATACATCACTAGAAAAATGAATAATCCAAGCACATTGAAATGTGTTCCCTAGTATGAGGAAGAACCCTCAAATCTAGAAAACCACTAGACAAGATAGCACACCTCAAAATTTGTGCAACTAGCAACTCCAACTGCAACTGTAACTAGCAACTGCAACTATAACTAGAAACTACAACTGCAACTGTAACTGGAAACTAGCATGATGAAATTGGGAAACATGCACTAGAAGATGAGATTTAATGAGATGTTTAATAATGAAATAATTTTGCCTTTATTTATCCTAGTCAAGTCACCTTATTTTACTGGTAGGGTTGACCTGTCATTTTTGTCCTTTAACTTTATTTATTTATTTTGTTTCTTTTACAAGTGTTTCTTCAATCCTTCAATGGAGTCTAATTGATCTTCTTGTCTTCTATTTCTTTCTATTGCATTCTAGGGTCTTTTATAATGGTTTCTTGTGGATAATGTCTACCCGAAGTTGCAAAACTTCAACACTCCCTCTCAATGAGGGAGAAATTCTCCATACTTGAATTTATTATTTCATAGAAATGTTTCTTCATGACCCATGTTGATGATCCATCTCCACACAACTATGTTTAGCACCTCAGGTCTTAAAGAAGACCACACTTGAACCATTCACCTCCACAAGTACACCCTTGTGAGTGAATGTCACCACAGGTAAACCCATGTGAGTGAATCTGTCATTCTCCGCTGGTTAAACCACCAATCCTGGGAGAATGGTGTCTAATGTTATATGACATATGGAAGCACCTCAATTCCACAGGTAAACCCCTATAAGTAAGGACTATGCCTGGGCCCATTTACCACAAGTACACCCTTGTGATAAAGGTATTTGATCTTCAATATTGGTATGCAGCCCAATCTAGGAGAAGGTTCGCTTGATGCTTACCAAGGCCACTCACCACCACAAGTACACCCTTGTGAGTGAGTGTCACTTAAAGGTAAACCCATGTAAGTGAATCTGTCATTCTCCATTGGTTAAACCACCAATCCTAGGAGAAATATAAAGATGCAACCACACACTGGAGGAATACTAGCACCTTGAGTCTTCTATCCTGAATACTATGCTTGGGCCACTCACCTCCATAAGTACACCCTTGTGAGTGAGTGTCACTTACACATAAACCCCTGTAAGTGAATTTTTCATTATCCACTGGTTAAACCACCAATCCTGGGAGAATGACTCCTAATGCTTCCTCCTAGAGAAAAATCATCACCTTGAGTCTTTTGTCCTTTGAAGACTATACATGGTCCATAGGTACACCCCTGTGAATATATGCATGATGTTGCAAATCATCGTCACTCTCTCTCAGTGAGGGATGTTGAATTTTCTCTATGTTAGGCACAAGCATGAGGTTTATTTCATTTTAGCATTTACTTGAACCATAAACAAATGCAGCTACACCATTCACAAGTGTTGCAATAACCAAGATCACAAGAAGAAGTACCATGCACAAGAACACAAGAAATATCCTAGGAAACCCTTCTACTCAAGGGAAGAAAACCTAGCAATCATTTGGTATATTATCAAGAGAAGATCCCCCAACCATAAAACTCTAAAGCACACAAGAGGGTGCTCTGCAACCTTGAAACTTGCACCCAAGAGAGGTGTGCACTTCATCCCTAAAGTGTACTTGTTGAAATTTTGAAATGACAAGTGACAAGTGTGTTTCCTCAATGGGGAAATCCCCTTTATTTATACTATACCAGACACAGCAATAGGTGTGTTTGTTGGCACAACATGGCCGACCTCAATAAATCAGCAATATAATTATTATTACAATAATCCTTAATTATCTTACACATATGGTGGGGTCGAATTTTACCCTTTACATCACAATTAGGGTTACAAGAAAATCTTACACTTAGACAATATAGCAAGGGATCCACATGTCCACTAGTGCTCAGCCACTAGGGAAATTTCCACCTGTGCTCAGCCACAAGGACTTTATACTCAACAGAATCATCACATGGTAACACCCAACCACTAGGGGATGACTCAAATCTCACACAAACGAGAACGATGCCCCAACCACTAGGGGACAACTCAACTCTCTCACAGAGGAGAACGATGCCCCATCACGTGGGTATGTCCAACACTGGGCTCCCTCTCAAGTTGACTCTACTCATTCACAAAGGAGAATGTATCTTGGAGGATGTCTCATGACGCTACGATCATCAACACTCCCTCTCAGCTAGGGATGCATTCTCCATCAGGCCAAGACTCTCACAGAAGTACTCAAACTTCGTCCTGGCAAGCGATTTTGTGAAGATATCTTCAATCTGCTCATGTGTAGGAAGGTATTGCATGTGTATTGCTTTCCTCTGCACCATGTCTCTGATATAATGATATTTTATGTCAATGTGTTTCAATTTATCATGAAACATGGGATTCTCAGAGAGATTCACACAGCTCGGGTTATCACAAGGAATAATGGTAGAATCCATCTCATGATCAAATAAATCTATCAATAGCTTCCGAAGCCACACTGCTTCATGGATGTCCACACTTGATGCTATATACTCTGCTTCTGTGGTACTCAAAGCCACAGAGCTATGTTTCCTACTGCACCAGAAAACCATGGAAAACCCTAAGGTAAAACAACAATTGGATGTGATATTCCAGTCCACTGTGCTCCCTGCCCAATCTGCATTGACATATCCCTGCAGTCTCATGTCTACACTAGAGTCATATCTTAGGCCATATCCAACTGTTCCTTGGAGATATCTCAATACATTCTTCACTGTTATCCAGTGAGTCTTTCTTGGATGACTCATGAATTAACTAAGTACATTCATTGCATAGCATATATCAGGTCTTGTTTTAACCAGATACACAAATGATCCAATCAATTGTCAATATAAATGTGTATCAATCTCTCATGAATCAGTAGAAGCATCATTCATTTTCTTCAAATCCATTACCATCGGTGTAGGCATGGATTTGCATTCTATCATACCAAACTTCTTCAATATCTCCAATGTATATTTTCATTGACTCGGTAAAATCTCATCAGTCCTCTGCCATACTTCTAGTCCCAAGAAGTAGTGCATCATACCCAGATCCTTCATCTTGAATTCAGAAGTCAATGCTTGTTTACATTCAGCAATAATTATTTCTGAACCAATGAGGAATAAGTCATCAACGTACAAGACCAAGATCAGGCACTCATCTCCAACAATATGATAATATAGGTTTGGATCAACAACAGTCTTTTTGAATCCCAAACTCATCAGGAATCCATCCATATTCCCGTACCAAGCACGAGGTTCCTGCTTTAGTCCATAAAGGGATTTCTTCAATTTGCACACATGAGATTTATCGTCATGTATCACGAATCCCTCTGGATTCTCAATGTAAAATTCTTCCTCAATCTCACCATTGAGAAAGATTGTCTTTACATCCATCTGATGTAGTTTCCAACCCATGGATGAAACTAGTGCAATGATAGTATGGATGGAAGTGTATCGGACTACTAGAGAAAATATCTCCTCATAATCAATTCTCTCCACCTGTGAGAATCCTCTCGCTACAAATCTTGCTTTGTACTTCTCGACACTTCCATCAGATGCATGCTTGATCTTCCCTTCTGGTCTCGAAATAACATCCCACACATCATTCTTCATGATGGAATGAGACTCTTCTGCCATGGCATATTTCCATACCTCCTGACTTGTTGATTCTCCATGACAAGAAGGCTCAGTATCAATGATGTGGATCATGGCTTAAAAATAGCTCGAAAATATCTTTGGTTTCTTGCTCTCTCAAAATGTGCCTCGAGGAACTGCATATCCCTCTCCCTCCTGCAAATTTTTTTGAGCCTAGGTAGGCCTTTTATGGCCTACTACAATGTCTCTAGGGACATCAACTGGAGCAATTGGATCAACTAGATCGACTAGATCAATTGTTGTCTCCCTCTGAACTATTGAAGGGGGAGAGGGTATTGTCTCTTCCTTCTTCTCAAATAATTTGACTCCATCTAAGTCAAGTGACTCCCTCTAAAGTCTGAAGGATAGACATCTTCCTTTTCCTATGTTTCTAACCTAGAGATATCTCATGTCTTCTCAGGTCCTCTACCTACTCTACGGTATTTTCCTTGCCTCTGTACTAGGATAATAACCAATATGGCCTACCATAGGGATAACAACCAAAATGGCCTCATGTACTAGGATAATGATCAACCAAGGAAAAATTTGACTCATGTACCAGGGATAATGGTCCAATTCATGAGGGCTCCCATACCAGGGATAATACCCTTCATCATAAAAATGCAAGCAACTATAGGTTAATGATCAAATCAAATAAGAAATGTAGTAAAAAAATTACCCTAGTCTATAGTTATGTTCAATCTTTCTTTTGGTCCTCCTGAGAAAGGTAAGAGGAATAAATCCTCATCTCTCATGTATTCATCGCTCTGAGGTGGGTCTGGATCAATGTCATCAGTGGAGGCATGTTGCCTTCCTCTCTTCCTGGTAGGACAATTTCTCGCAAAGTGTCCATACTTGTCACATCTGAAGCACTGGATATTTGACTTGTCTTTTCTATGATCATAACCTGAAGCTGATGAAGTATTATCATCTTTGAATGTTTGACTGAAGTTTCTTTTATTTCTTCTTCCTTTCTTTGTATGATAGGCAAGAGCATGATTTTCATCATGAGGGGAGTCTTCTACTCCTTTGGCTATAAGTCTAGGTTCCTCTTGGGTACAGTCAGTCCATAGACGATGAAAAGTAGGTATTTCTTCTCTACCACTAAAACTTTAAAGAAATGGTTCCCAATTTCTTGGAAGAGCATTGAGAGTGGTCAAGACAAGTTCTATGTCTGATATGATTTCGCCAATGGAACCTAGTTGATCTCTGATATCTGAAATATTCATGAAGAAGATAGCAACTATGTCATCTTTTGTCATCTTGATATTTTGAAGTTGGCCCTTCAATGTAAGAGCCCTAAGGGTGTTGTTACTCTCAAAATATTATTCAATTCTTCATACATCTCACGAGATGTCTTCAGGTTGGAAATACGAGGTAGGAGATGATCTCTCATTTAATAGATGATTATCTTCCTTGCCTTGACATCATCTTCCTTACATTCTTATTTATCTTCATCGATAATCGTCTCTGGTAAAGTCTTTTGTATCACACTCAATAGGTCATCCTCTTCCAGGGTGATCTGTAGTCTTGAATTCTAGGAACTGAATTTGCTTGATCCATCAAGCCTATCTTCCACCAAGGTTTTATTCCTCATGGTTTGCAGATTCTTCCTGTTACACATTATTTTCATCATCCCTATTATCGTTAATGATGTAAACCTATATGTTTCCTTCAGAGGGGTCAGTGGCCTAAGTTCCTAAAGAGAGAAGGGAGAAGAACTTTTCCTGAGAAAAGAAGTTGCATTTTCCTATGTAAAAACCTTATAAAAAAGGAAGTTCGCAGGTTACTATATAGGCAGGGTGCGAGAATGACCCATTCTCACAGGTTGCACTATAGCTAGGGTGCGATATGTTCGCAGGTTTCCCTATAGCTAGGGTGCGAGAATGCCTACACGTGGGAAAAATGAGCGTTTTCTCAAATCTTCTAGAAGGAGAAACTTCTATGGTGAGGTGGCATATGAATGGTTTGGATCTTACTCGCTTTCATGATTTAGTGGGATCATCCTAACCTCCTCACCTTATCCTCTTCAACTTATAAAAGGAGAGGATCTCTCATGGAGAAAGTTAGCTTTGTTGGTTCTTGAGCTTGTTCTTGATTGGCTTGGAATTATCAGCTTGGTTGGAGTGGCTTTGAGATTTGCTTTGTCAAGATAGTTTGTGAGTAGCTATCAGATCTATGGTTTTAGAATCCTTGGAGCAAGAAGTGTGTGGGGAACGAAGGATAGTTGGAAGGGACCTTACGACATCAAGGCCATGGTTGTAATCTCTCTTTCACATTTAATATGATACAGTAATATGATTCTTTCCCATAAAGCTATTTTCACGTTATTGTGTAATTCCTTGATCATACACATAGGTTAACCTTTGAATATATTGTGCTTTCTTCACTTTGGTTGGTTTGTGTTGTCTTGGTCTTGGCTGCACGAGAGCACTAGAGCGAAGCAGGAGCAACAAAGACCATAGGAAGCAATAATAAGGTATGTTATTTGTTCTTGCCTCCTAGTTAATTCAATGGTTAAAAATCTAGGTAAAGAGTCATGTTTTGTCTTGCTTTTTTCTAGATCCAGGTGGATCTAGGGAGATCGGTTAGTGTCCGCACCTACGGATTTATCCAATAACACTTCCACAAACCCTTAGCAATTAGGCTAGCAAACCTAACGGCTAGGCTAGGCTAGCAATATTAGTTTTCGTTGGGATTATGACTGCCAAAAATAATCCTTGAATGTTAGAAGAACACGGGTAAGCTGAAAAAATTCTTCAATGAGCTATAGAAACCCTTAAACTGAAATTCTGTAGAAAATTGTGGAACCCTAGAAACCCTAGGGCCAAAAATCCAAAATTCTCGGAATTGCAATCTGAGAGTTGTTGGAGGTGTGTTGAGGGATTTTGTACACTCCTATGCAATTTTCAGCCCCAACACTCAAGTATAAAGTGATGAAACACTCAAAAAGGAGAGGGTCGTACAGTTTTATGGAAACCCTAGGAGGGTCATATGAATAAAGAGGGCGGTTGATTTGTAGGCTTGTGCAATGGCTTCTTCAAGACCTATGCTCTGATACCATGTTGAATTTTTTATATGTTATGCTCAATCATGAGGTTTATTTCATTTTATCATTTACTTGAACCATTAACAAATGCATCTACACCATTCACAAGTGTTGCAATAACCAAGATCACAAGAAGAAGTACCATGCACAAGAACACAAGAAATATCCTAGGAAACCCTTCTACTCAAGGGAAGAAAACCCAACAATCCTTTGCTATATTCTCAAGAGAGTATCCCCCAACCATAAAACCCTAATGCACACTAGAGGGTGCTCTACAACCTTGAAACTTGCGCCCAAGAGAGGTGTGCACTTCAGCCCTAAAGTGTTCTTGCTGAAATTTCGAAATGACAAGTGACAAGTGTGTTTCCTCAATGGGGAAATCACCTTTATTTATACTAGACCAGACACAACAATAGGTGTGTATGTTGGTACAATAGGGCCGAAATCAATAACTCAGTAATATAATTATTATTACAATAATTATTAATTATCTTACACATATGGTGGGACCTACCTATACCCTTTACATCACAATTAGGGTTACAAGCAAATCTTACACTTAGACAATATAGGAATGGATCCACACGTCCACCTGTGCTCAGCCACAAGGACATCATACTCAATAGAATCATTTGGAGTACCACATTGTCTCAACTCTCACACAAAGGAGAATGATACACCCATCACATGGGCATACCCAACCACTGGGGGACGACTCAACTCTCACACAGAGGAGAACGATTCCCCAACCACTGGGGGACGACTCAACTCTCTCACATAGGAGAACGATACCCCATCACATGGGTATGTCCAACATTGGGATCCCTCTCAGGTAGACTCAACTCAATCACAAAGGAGAACATATCCAGGAGGATGTATCACGACGTTGAAATCATCAACAAGGGAAACATTCTACATCACGCCAAGTTCGTCTCTAGATACCAGAGCTTCACCGATCCTCTTTGTATCATGTCTTGGATGATCTGCAATCTTCTCTTTTGTCGATATGTATTGGATATTCGTTGATCCCTTCTACATCATCTCTTGGATGAATTCCTTCAAGAAGATTCTAAAATCCACACTACTTTACAACTTGTGATACCAACTATGATATACATTGTCTTTGTTGTATTGAGTGCTACAGAAACCTGCTTTCCTGAAATTGTAATTGATCCAAAGTTGAAGCAGCACCCCAAGGTGCTCAATCTATCTATTGCAGTCCCTATCCAATCAAAATATGTATATCCCTGCATCCTCACTTCACCACCTAAGACAGGTCATATCCAACTGTACCATGTCAGTACCTCAACACATGCTTCATTGAAACCCAATGGAATTTCCTTGGCTTCAACCAAATTATGGCTCAAGGTTCTCTCTGCAAATAAAATATTTGGCCTAGTGTTAACCAGATACATCAAGGATCCAACCAACTACCTATACATCGTGAGTTCCACCAAATCTGAATCTGAAGCAGAATCACTCAACTTCTTCATATTGGTCTATTTAGGTGTAGTGATGGACTTGCAGTCCATCATATCTAACCTCATTGGTATCCCTTATCTGAGGAATATCTCATATGATCTCTCTCACACCTCTAATCCCAAGAAATAGTGCATTTGTTCAAGATCTTCCACCTCAAACTCTAAGTCCAACTCCCTATGTCACTAGAGTAAGTCTTGTTGTCCAATTTCCTCACTGGTTTCTCCCTCTATGACTATAGAAAAGTCTACTGAAACAAGTGTATCCTCCCAGGAGATCTCACATCTCCTAAAGGCCTCCTCAACTCATGACGCATGTCTATCGGTTCTGGAATATGTTTCTCTCCCACCTGAATCTGAGGGGAACTCCCTTTGAATGATCATCTCTTCCTCTAAGTCAACTAACTCTCTCTGAGATCAGGATCACTCTGAGTCTGCATGATCCTTCTAAATCTTGACTCCCTCTGATTCCATACAATCTTCGGAGCCATCTACCCCCTCTATATCTTTTGACTTCCTCTGAAGTCTAGTCTCCTATGAACTATCGTAGGGGTATATTGAGGGTTGACTCCCTCTAAAATATGGATCCTTCTGAGTTGGTACTTGGTGGGGCCACCTACCTCACCACTAGTGGAGCTATCTTCTCCTCCTCATGATGTATCTCATCAATTCCATATAACTCGAGAATATATAAAGGTCATTTGTTCTCCCTGAAAGTATCATGGGAATCTGCATGCCTCACTACATCCTACAAAGTGTCACGAATCCATAATGGCCTCCTCCTGGTCACTACAACATCTCTAGATAGATCCATTGGCCCTATTGGCTCTACTGACTCCTCCTGATAGTCTGAAGGATGAACAACTAGACTAAAGGGAACTATATAGTCATCCCTCGGAACCTTCTTCTCCTCATAATCAATCTCCATATGAGACACTTTGTATCCCATAAAAGTACCCCTATTTCCAGAAGGTTCTAACTCCATCCTCTTCTGCTTCAGTACATGGATGTATACTTTCATGTATACAACTTATTGTCTCGATAGTCTGCTCCATGTCTAAAACTAGAGATAATATAATATGTTACATCATGCAACCGTCACTATAGCTCCCTCTCAGGGCTATCACCTGTGACCTTCCTAGAACAAGAACAAGAACAAGAATAGGAACAAGTACAACTGTCACTATAGATCTTTCTCGAAGCTATCACATGTGACCTACCTAGAACAAGAACAAGAATAAGAAACATGAAAAACACTTTTCTAGTGTTGTGACAAATTATTCCTCCATGGTAACCTCCATGGAATTTATAAGGTAACCTACCTGGAACAGAGACAACAACCAAGAACATCCCCTAGAAGAGATTAATTTCATCTTGTAAATAAGTGCATCATTAGTACTAGACAATGAGCATTTATATAATTACCATTGTACCAACAATACTTAAGTGTTACTAAACATATGATAGCAAAATTACTAAGCAGTAATAGAACTCTAAATATTGTTGTCCCAATTACAACATTTACTTAAGATGCAGCAATATAAAATATCAAACCTAATATGCAAACCTGGAGTCTTGTTGTTGTTTTTCCATTTTATTTCGAGTTGTCATATATTGTAGGATACATCATCACTACTGCCTCCAACTCTTGAGCTTCCTATGACTACACTAGATATGTGATCCCTTTGGATCTATTGTTGTTTCTTGAACAAATGTCCTTTTTCCAAGTGTACATCTCCTTCAAATTCCCTCATGATATAACTTATATACAAGTGCATACCTCTAAAATTTGTAGCACCATCCAGCTTGTCTTGTAATATGAGACAATACAACCCCTCAACAAGAAGAAGTTGGAGATCTTAATCATGAGGTTTAATGTTAGGAAAAATGTCAATAAGCTTTAAAACCATAAAATTTTAATTTTGATGGATTCTCAATCTGAGAAGTGAAGTAGGTGTGCTGGGGCTATGTGAGATGGTCTATACTAAAATTCTTCCCAACTCGGGCCAATAATTTTCTCGGCGACCTTTACAGAATGTTGTTGCAACTGCCTTAGTGAGTTTTAGGGTGAAATTTCAACTTTCACCAAACTGCAGTCTGAGAGGTGCAGTGAATGCATTGGAGAAAGTATGGTGGAGTTAGTCCCAACGAATCTATAATAAGTTCTCAACAAGCTTGACAAAAAAAAACATGCAGTGGAAAATTTCATGTGCAACAACAAATTTCTTGTGCAGTGGAAAATCTCAACAATGTGGCCTTCCATTTTTTTTCTCACGATCTTCCTTCTAGTGATTAGACTATTCTAAAGGTAACTTGCTCTGATACCATGTTGATTTTTCTAATTTATAGATTTGATAGTTATTACCTTATGATTTCAAACAGATTTTAATGCCACTATTATTAAAGAAAAATTACACACTAAAAATTTCAAATAAAATAAAACTACAGCAGAAATAACATAATCAAAGAGAGATAGCCATGCACAATATACATAAAAATTTATACTAGGAAAACCTAGACTCGGGAGAAAAACCCAGCAAAATTTTCTCTAGAAGAAATTTAATCCAAGTTCACAAATACATCACCAGAAAAATGAAGAATCCAAGCACATAGAAAGTTATGCCCTAATATGAGGAAGAACCCTCAAATATAGAAAACCACTAGACAAGATGGCCCACCTCGAAATTTGTACAACTGGCAACTGGAAACTATAACTGCAACTATAACTGAAACTATAACTAGCAACTACAACTCAACTGTAACTTGCAACTGCAACTGCAACTTAAATCGGCACTGCAACTAGAAACTGACACAAAGCAACTGGGAAATGCGCACTAAAAGAGGAGATTTGATGATATGTGTAATAATGAAATGATATTTCCTTTATGTATACTAGTCAAGTCACCTTATTTTACTGGCAGGGTCGACTTGTCATTTTTTTCCTTTAATTTTATTGTATTTATTTTGTTTCTTTTACAAGTGTTTATTCAATGCTTCAATGGAGCTTACTTGTTCTTCTTGTATTATATTTCTTTCTAGTTCATTCCAGGGTCTTATATAATGGTTTCTTATGGAGAATGAATTCCCAAAATTGCAAAACTTGAACAAAATTCCATGCAAAATTCAACTTGGAGATGAATATTAACATCTAGATTCAAAATCCCAAGCTAAGATTTTAACATTGTCTACAAAGTGATGGTAGGAGAGATGAAAAGTAAATGGTGGAAACAATAAGAGAAAGAGGTAGAGGCCATGGGTGGGAGTGAGTTCATTTCTTACAATCCATCATTTTTTTATAATCCCAAACTAATAAACTAATTATGATAGATAACATGTATTGCTCATCCTAGAGCATTTCACTTAACTAGCACTCAAAATTCCTTAGAGACGGAATGAATGGAACTTTGACGATAATAGAATTCTAAAACTATAGTGGAGGTTGATTTTTATGTTTGATTTAGATGATTTTTTTTCCACAAATATTGTCTTTTTAGTGGCATTTATCTAAAACCACATATGAGTGTCATGAAATATAAAGAACGTTTTTTTACTAAACTTTTAGTTTTATTCTTTTGGAAGTTTGTATGGTCAAGAACACATGAAGATTCGTATTCACATGAATATTTCAAGCACATCGTCATCACAATCACCTTCTCCTTTGTTAGATATAGTGGATGCTCTTAGTGATAAAATAAATTGTAATACATTGTCCTTTACATCTCCCAAGTGAACTATTTGATATAACACTTTTTTTCAAAGAACATGTTTGAGTAGTTGTTAGGGATTTTAGGGGCACCCTCATAAAAATTGATGATAATATGTTTGATATATTGTAGATTGACATTCATTGATCCTTCCATGAAGCCTCCTTTGATCCTCTTTTGAATGCTAAATGTGGTCCCCGCTACTATAACCTTTTTGAGGCCTATAGTTTATCCATTTTCATTGTCTTGCTAAGGATTATTTGGTAGGTCTACATCAATACATGTTGTGGGTAATCAAAATTTTTAGTTTGTTACATTTATATTGCATTAAGTATGAAAATAAGGGATCCCTTGATTTCCTTCTCCCAAAGAAACTTGAACCAACATCATCAGATGGGTGGCCTATTAAAGGAAATTAAAAATATAGCACCATACATAATTTTAGAGGTTGAATATTTATTAATGACATGGGTATATTTCCAAAAGTTTAAATTTGGAATTTTGATTAAGGACTCATGTCTACAAATAAATGTTGAGTGTGATTTATTCATGATATTTGTATTATGACAACTCTACACATGATTCCATGGGTTGAACTTTTATGTGGTTACCTTGTTGAACACCCTCATCTAGTTAAGGACCCTACATTCATCAACATCAAATAAACAAACACTGCAATTCATAAAATATGTGCCATGAAATGTATGTGTTTGTTCAACATCATCTCAAATGTACACTTTTACAAAATGGCACATCGTGCCTAATATACAAAACGATGGGAAGTGCCCAAACATGAAAAAGTGTCTTATGGTTCCCTAGAATACAAAATGGAACTCATTGGTCACTCAATTACCAGTGCCACCCTCACAACTATCAGGTGCAACCTGGAACTCAATATTTCTTCTCTTAATTGAAGCATCACCTCGAGTGGTTTTTCACCTAGGAGTGGTTCATCGCTCTGGAGAGTGGACAAAGAAATAACAATATTATAAGTTGTTCCATAATGAATTAATAGAGTTACAAAATGATACTTTGTAATTAAAGAGAATACAACTCACCGCAGTTGATACTAACAATCACGAGGGTGTTACCCTCCTCCACAACCCTAATCTCTCAATGATGCCACCCTACAACAATTACAACGATGAAGACATGAAATTTAAACAAAAATGCATAAAATAAACTCCACTCATGATGCAAAAAAATTCATGAACAAATGTTCTAATTGTGAATAACTCAGGAAATGGTGGAGAGTTGCTAGCAGGTGGAGCGCTCAAATATACAACCTGCTTCGAGGAAACATCTAATGTGGTAGCCTCAGTGGATGTCATAATTTATTAAAACCCTTGGGGTGGAAAGAGGTATCCCGAGAGTTGGGTCAGGATGGCCAAGGACTGGACTAGTCCTGTAACTCGAGAAAAACAATGGGTGTAATGTTGGTATTTTTGGTGAATGAAAGGTTGGTGGTACAGGTGACCCAAAATTGGATTAAGAAACATGTATACATATTTATAATATTTTTATTAGTACCAAAATGTAAAATTCAACCAAAAAAATACAACAAATCTCAAATTTAAACAAGATTTAACTCAACACAATATACCTGTGAAGGGGGTGACTTGTCCATCCCAGGTGGGCATTGGTCATCATTGTATGGTACGACAACCTGTAGAAACACAAGAAATTTATATTTGAGGATTCTAGAGAATAAACAAATCATTGTGGTGAATTTATCAAAGGTAACACATACATGTGCATACAGTGCACCAAATGAGCAAGTTGCTTCTACTGCTACATTAGTGATGGAAATTGGCATTGGTGCATCTACTGGCATACAAGGTCTCCTATCATAGCATATCAACTAAAACACATCATATAATAAGATATGCAAATAAATCCACATAATATATACATGTGTGTGTGTGTGTGTGTGTGTGTGTGTGTGTGTGTGTGTGTGTGTGTGTGTGTGTGTGTGTGTGTGTGTGTGTGTGTGTGTGTGTGTGTGTGTGTGTGTGTGTGTGTGTGTGTGTGTGTGTGTGTG
>ML777943.1:801933-821409 GCA_009831015.1 Picea engelmannii | reverse complement strand
ACTGTGCAACTACTGTTCTTGGAGTCACGTCATCAAACATCCACTCTGGGTAAGTTGTGCATCCTGTCAAAACCACACTTACCATAGATCATAGTAATATTTCGAATCATAAATCAAATAGTAAGTACAACTTATAGCACACAGTATCTTCATGATGTCTACGACATCCCAGTTACCTCAATACTATAGTCATTTGGCTATCACATAGCTCATCATCCTGTAGGTTAGTTCACCAATAACACATATTGATGCAGATACATCATAAATTTATATAAGAATCCTTATTTGCATCGACGCTCAATTAAGAAATGTATTCCTATTTACATCATGCATTGCATCTATTATAYATTCACAACATAACTTGAATTGGTATACATGTACCGAACTTGCCCATTTTAATTTTCATGTTTAACAAATCAAATAACTATCTTTTTCATGAGCATATATCATGTAACATACAAATAGGCCTAGAGGTACACATCTCAATGTCTAACAAAGTCTAAGTGACTCTAAACAAATCCTAAACTTTGAATTATCAAGATTAGTAAACAACAATGTTCTAACTACCTAAGGTCAAAATACAGGGCATTACATTTGGGTAAAAATTGTACAGGATACCATAGGTATCACCCCCTACCGGTATTTCTTTGATCTCTGTTAAGAAATGCAGTAAGGTCATTTCACATATCGGTAAGTTCGCCTTCTTTGTAATCTATGCTCACGGTAAGAAGAAGTTCACCGCCACATTCGTGGCCTCTACACAAAGCCTCTCCTAGCAACAAAATCAAGTGGACGAGATCATGGAATAATACAAAGACATCTTCTCCTCACCCACTGGGGTATCGACACACTGCCAAGTCAAGCATCCAATTGATCTGACCGTCGGTGCACCTCTACCTAATGGACCAGTCTATCATCGCTCGCTGATGGAAAATGACAAAATCAGGTGTCATATCCAAGAGATTCTTCAAAAGGGAAACATTAGACCCAGATCCCCCCCTTGCAGAAGCCCAATTGTACTGGTGCAGAAGAAGCACGGGACTTGGCAACTCTACATTTATTACAGAGCCTTAAAAAAAATCACAATCAGGAACCGGTACCCAATTCCCAATATTGATGGCCTTCTTAACCAACTCAAGGGGAAAAAGTTCTTCAGAAATATTGACCTAAAGTTTGGCTACCACCAGGTTCCCATCGAAACAACTTATGTATGGAAGACAACCTTCAAATCTAAAGAAGGTCTATTTGAATGGATGGTCATGCCCTTTGGCTTAACAAATGCACCAGCCACTTTCATGAGGTTGATGGATGATGTATTGAGACCCTTCACCAACTCCTATGTGGTGGTATATTTGGATGACATCCTCATCTTCAGCAGAACTTGGGAGGAGCACATGTGGCATATTCAGCAGGTTTTGAGCACTCTGCGACATCACAATCTATATGCCAACTTGGAAAAATGATATTTTGGCATGAATAGGGTCCAATAGTTGGGCTACATTGTTTATGAGCATGGGCTACATGTTGATTCAGCTAAGTTCCAATTCATCTGTGACTAGCCATCCCCGACCACACTAACCGAGCTTCGTAGCTTCTTGGGACTGGCCAACTTCTACCGACGGTTCATGTTGGGATTCTCCCATATTGCATCGGCCCTTAGTCAAGTAACCAAGGGAGGTGGTAGGGAAACTTTTGTGTGGGGGAAGGAACAAAAATGAGAATTTGATGATCTGAATCATCGCTTTTGCTCAACTCCAGTACTCTCATTTCTTGATTTGGAACAATCGTTTGATATTGAGACTGATGCATCTGAGTATGTTGTAGGTGCAGTTCTCACTCAACATGGTCATCCGATGGAATACCATAGTGATACACTCTCAAATATTGTTCGGAAATACCCCACCTATGACAAGGAAATGTATTCCATTGTAAAACCTTGTCGTCAATGGAAAAGTTACATTATGGGAAATGAGACAATCATCCACATCGATCACAAGCCTCTGCAATTCATACAGACACAGGGGAAATTGCAGAACAACCGCCATCAGAAGTGGTCCACCTACCTGCAACAGTTCCATATCAACATCAATTATAATACAAGGATCTCAAATCATGTCGTTGTCCGCCCCATTCGACCTCCTGTGGCTGCACTCACCACTGTGCTCCAATCCTGTGGACATGAGGCATCTGAGTGGCCCCAACTTTATCAACAAGATTCAGACTTCGCCACCACCTATCATCTCTTGGGTACAGGCACGACTGTTACCTATTTTCACATTCAGAACGAACTATTATTCCATATGGGCCATCTTTGTGTTCCTACAAGCGAGCATGCAAAGATGATCTAGGAATCCCACTACAGTCAAATGGCAAGACATTTTGGTGTGGAGAAAATTCTGGTCAATCTTCAGGAAAAAAAAATTATTGGCTAAAAATTCGACAGGACATCAGCTAGTATATCAGATCTTGCACTGCATGTGCCATTGTCAAGCCAGCCATCAATAAGCAAGGCTTATATACCCCTCTTCCTACTCTTGAGAAGCCTTGGGAATCCATCTCAATGGATTACATATCTGGCCTTCCGTCCACCAAGCAAGCAAATGACCGTGTATTTGTGGTCATTGATTGGTTTTTGAAGATGGCCATCCTCACAACCTGCAAGAAGAATATCACAGTGGTAGATATTGCCAAGCTCTTCTTCAAACAAGTGTGGGTCCATTTTTGGATATGATAGACCATCATCTCCAACCGGGACAACAGGTTCCTCAGCACATTTTGGTCGAGTCTTTGGTCATTGTTGGACACCAAGCTCACTAAATCCATTGCTTTCCACCCCCAAATAGATGGCCAAATAGAGGTCGTCAATCAAATGATTGTGCACATCCTGTGCATGTACAACTCTAAGCATCCACGTACATGGGATGAGAGTATCTTATATATTCAGAACATTTACAATAGAGCTCTCCATAGCTCCATTGGCCATAGCCCATTTTAGGTGGGGCTAGGATTCCAACCCTTGGGTCCCATTGATGTTGGACTACCTCTTTCCACCACACAGACAAACTCTTCCCATGTTCAGAATGAGACCGAAAAAGCCACCAGATTCATTGAGCAGATTCATCACATCCGCCAATAGGTCCAGAAGATTTTGCAGAAATCCAATGCTAAGTACAAGCGACGCCATGATCAACACAGGGTATCACACCTGTTTCAAGTTGGAGACAAAGTCCAGTTACATTTCCAGAAGGAGCGTCTCACGGGGCCCCATCGGAAGCTTTGCCCACTTTATTATGGGCCTTACACTATCACTAAGGTTGTGAGTAGCAATTCCTTTGAGCTCAACACTCCACCCTTCCTTGGCCTGCACCCAGTGTTCAATGTGGACCTCCTTCGACCATATTTTCCACCCTTATTGGACACCTCATAGATCGCAAAACAGTTGACACCAACAGATCTCAACCTTGACTGCATGGAATAAGCATCCACTGATCATATAGCGGACACACGGGTCAAGGGAACTCGTGAGCAGAGGATCTAGCTTTATCGGGTTGTCAAGGCAGGGCATCTCCTACACCAAGGCAAGTGGCTCACCCGAGGCCAAATCCAAAAGTTTCCTCACCTGATGGGGGAACTCAATGCAATGGACACCATTGCTTCCTAAGGGGGGAGGATTGATCTAGGTGGATATTGGTGGCCACCCACCTATTCCAACTGGCTCCTCTTGTTCATTTTTAGTTCAACACATTCTTCTATACTTATTTGTAATTTTGGGTTCTACACTTTTGGGGTTGTATGAAGCCCTACACATCTTCCAGGTGGATACCGGTGGCCTATCACCTAATCCAACTGGCTTATTTTGTATGTTTTCATGTCAGCACATCTTGTTGTACTTCCAGGGTTGTTTTTGAGCCCTAAACAATGTTTCTTTGGCTCTCCACACTCAAATTGTAGACAGAGTAAGAGTTTGATGGTGTAAAGTGTAGTTCTCTAAAAGGCCTTTCCAACAGGCTATCACGCACCTAAAATGCAGGCCATATGCAAAATTTACGACCCCGGGAAGTTGAGGTACCAACTTACCCATAGGGGCCCACATGACTTTTGGCGTTTCACCTCCTAGGGTTAGGTTTTTGGATGTCTAGTGTTTTTGCATTCATGAGTAATATAAAAATGTCTCTAGAGCCTCATTGGAATCATTTTGCTCAGATGGATGCGCGTATCAGCCACATCTCTTCTCAGAGATAGCTACCACCACTCGAGCAAGTGTTCAGTTCTACAGATTTACAATTTCAACCTATTTCATTTATTCAATAGAAGATATTGTTCACTGGATATATGTGTTATTATTCATATCTCTGTGTTTATTGTATTCAGTCTGTTAATAAGTTCGTTCCTTGGATGGCATGCCCACTTGCATTTCCTCGGATCAGGACCTCACATTCACTAGAAAATATTGGAAAGAGATAATATTTAAACTTCAAGGTACACAGCTAAATATGAGCACTGTGTATCATCCTTAAACTAATCGCCAAACAAAAGTGGTCATCAAGTGCTTAGAAACCTATTTGAGGTTCTTTCTTCTGAAAATATGCACCAATGGGAAAAAATTATTTCCCCTTACCGAATGGTAGTACGATACCATTTATCATGGCGCTACCAAAATGACACCATATGAAATTGTTTATGTCCAAAAACCCTTGTCAGTGGAATCCTATGTACCAATCACCTCCATGGTTCTGCAGTAGATAGAATGCTTCACACCAAGAAACCATTCTTTGTATCCTCAAGGTTAACTTGGTTATAGCACAAAATCAAATAAAATGATAAGTTGATCAATGTATATTTGAATGTTATTTTTCCAAGGGGGGTCAAGTGTATCTTCACTTGCATCCTTATAAACAGACATCAGTCAAAGATAAATTTCCCCATAAGCTAGCTCCCAAGTTCTATGGTCCCTGTCAGATCATACAATGCATTGGACATGTGGCCTACAAGCTAGCTCTCCCAACCCACTCCAAGATTCATCCAATCTTTCATGTGTCCTATCTGAAGGATCGAATTGCAATGTGTAGACCAACCTACCAAAACTTAATGAAGAAGGTTCCATTGGGCTCCAACTAGAAGCAGTATTGGACACTACAGGGTATTAGATGTGCCAACACATGCTCCGATAAGTATTGATCCTGTGGAAATATATTCAATCAAAAGATGCCACATGGGAACCAACAATGATTCTATGGAAATTCCTCACCTTAAGCCTTCAGAATAGCATTGTTTTTTAAGGGGGGGGGGATGTTTTATTAATGTATGAGAGGGTGGAGGGGGGGAGTGGGGGACATGTTAGAGTCATACCCTAACCCCCTTGCTTAGAATGTTTTATTAATGTATGAGACTACTTTCGTTGAATAAGTCCCACTAAATAGTTAGTTAATAGTCACTCATTGTATAAAGGGTCATATTTATTCATAAGACCCAAATTAGTTAGTAGGTCCACATTATTATTTTTTTTTGTTTGTTAATTTGTGCGGGACCTGTTGGCTATGCGATTAACCTGTGGCTTGAGAAACCGTGACTCAGGGGCATCTAAGCCATCAAAATCACCCGGGGATCGCACCCAGCCTGAGCCACACCAACCCTTAACATGGTTGGATTTTTTTTCCCCGCAGATTTCGAACCGGTGACTTTAACAACACAGAGTGGCTTAACAGCACACTCCGTCACCGACTGTCCTACACCTCGGAGACAATAGGTCCACATTATAAGTGAGCTCGTAGGTAATTAATATTCTCCATGGATATCTATATATTGAGTAGAAGGATATAGTTTTGTCAAGAATTGTGTTCTCATGTGTTTCCAATCAACCCATCACCAACCACACTAAGAACTATCAAACTATTTTTCACTTTATTTGGAATGATAAACATTTTATCAATGCTTTGAGATATCTCAAGTGGGGATGATTTATTATATATATAACATGTTCTTATATAAATTAACACAATATAATATTAATATATTTAGCAATGTTAGCTATTGTTATTTGAGGGGTATGACCGCAAGGATGATATTTGACAGGATTTTACAAGGCAAGCTTGGCTACCCAATACTCAATGTAGTTAATAAAAACCATTGATTCGATGTTTTTGTGCAATGTTTTTTTATGTGTCTTGACACCTTGTAAACTCATTAATATGGATGATTATTCGCAATATGTGTCGTTTTTCACACAGTTTGATAAAGACATCTTGTAATTTTTATCTCAAAATAGAGAAATCACTCCACATTTCATGAGTAGCTCAAATAGGAGTGATAAGGTAGGAGTTCTAAGGACCAAAAAAATTGAAAAAAGTCCTTACGGCATTGATCAAGAGAAAAAATAGTTCACTGCTTATATCATTGTTTACTTGTATTTCACATGGCACATATTAACCTTAGAAAGCTTTTGTTCTGATGAAAATCAACAAATAATCATTCATGCATATTTTCCTAGATGTGCTTAGCAAGCACATATTCCTAAATCAAGAAGTCACTAATAGCATTGACAATATAAGGGGCAATCCCAATTATGCTTTTAAAAAAATGAATTTGGATGTAAGGACATTATTTACAATTATGCTTAAAAAAAAAATGAGTATTTGTGTATAATATATAATTTGAAAGAGTATATTAAAAAGCATCACCATAATAAATTGATTTTAATAATTCTCATGTGTGTAACAAGCATAGTTGTAACAAATGTGAGTGGCCAACAACTACCACCCTTTCTTTAATATCTAACATTTATATTAGTTTTTGAATTTCACAAATGTAGCAAGCATAAGATCAGAGTGATCCAACACCTACAACCCTTTCTTTAATATCTAACATTTATATTAGTTTTCCAATTTCACAAATGTAGCAAGTATAATATCGTGGTGATCATTGTAATTTTGGTCAAATGATAGAAAGGAAATTTATCTATATATTAAGAAATGGCAATCAAAAGATGATGTGAAATTGTTTATGCATCATAATAATAATAATTGTTTTGTGGGTGTCGGTGATGCAGGGGCATCATCAGCAAGTGCAAGTGGAGGATAACTGGATATACACCATCGCACATTTTGAATACATTTTGAATTTCAAAGCATGGCACATTAATGTAATAGCTGGAAGGATGTATTTTCTTTTAATGTCTTGGGATTGTAACACAGATCTTGAGTGTTTGCTCTCATCTGTCGGTTGTAAGCATTTATTGTAATAAATGCAAAGTAGGATAGTAATATTTGATTCAATAAGATAGCTTAAGGTTGTAGGAGGGAAAAACTTAAGAAGACTCCCTCATAGAGGCATTGTATTATTATTCTCATTATAAGAGAGAAAGAAGAGCATAGGAGAATAGAAAAGAACAAAGATTGTAGAAGTTGTATGAGCAAATAGTTGTTGCTATAGAAACCATGTACAGAGGCACTTGAATTAATATAAGAATGCTTTGATCCAATTTCATGGTGTTTTATGGTTACTGTATGCGTATATTGAGTGGTATGTTTACAGTTTATTTTCAGTCTCTGTTATGAATTTGTTTCAATGCCATGTGTATGTGATTTCATGTTGAATGTATGAAGTCTGTGAGAGGGAGAGTATAAGTTTCAATTGTTTCTCTTCCTGAGAATTCCTGCAAGGAGTGCAGTGAAATTCCGTGAGGAGTGCGTCGACGAGTTCTGAGTCTTACCTCAGAAAAGCTCAGGAGAGATAACGTTAACTTATACCAGTAGGAGTGCAAGTATAGCACAGAGTCGTGCAAGGTGTGCACAGGCTGAGGAGAGTCTTAGACTTTTCCAACCCAAGTTAGTGGTTGAAGAACTTTTGTCGCAAGGAGTGCGCAGAGTTGGAGTTGAATAATAACCAGAGGTTATTGTGGAAGCCGCAAAGAGGGCGCGCAGGATTCCTTAGAATCCTTGAGTTTGCAGCGAAGACCAAGCTCAGGAAGGATAGAGACTTGGAGAAGTTCAGAGGAAAGATGAGGGTTGAAGTCACCTCGTGGAAACAAGCTCAGAAGGGTTGGCGCTAAGTTCTTTGACTAGGAGTCAGTGAGAACCTGAACAGACGGTGGAAATTTTAGGAGTGAGAAGCATCGATTTTTCCATGGGTCGTTGGATCCAGTAGATTTGCAAGAAGGATAAGGCCAAGTGTCTTTTCAACACTCGCAAGCTCAAGATAAATAGAAGTCGTCAAATATGAAGGGGCAAGAGCTGTTGATTTTGGCACTTTGAATATCAGCATTCCAGGAGTCGGAAGAGTGTGGAGGAAGTTGTAACTCGAAGGTCACAAATCGTGAAATCCCGACACGATATGGACCATCAGATCATGGAGGAATCGGGATTGTTGATCTGAAGTGAGGAAGTCGCGAGTTCGGATATCAGGAAAAGGGAGCAAAACTACATCGCTGGTTCCCGAGATGCGAAATCTCGACGCGCTCGGAGGTGGACCCCAGGTTTTGATTGGAGGTCATATGGTAGAAGAATAAGGGAGGAACTAGTGATCGTTAGCCCTATTTTGGGGTTTCAGGAATTAGAGGAGTCAGGGTGACTTAGAACGGAAGTCTTGAAAATCAAAAAATGCGAAGCACCTTTTTTTAGGCTCGCGGTCACCGCTGGTGGTCGTGTGGATAGAGCTTGCACCTAGTGCTTGCTTGCACAGGTGGGGTTCGCAAAAGGAGACCTGTGGATTTGTTTTCGTGGAGGTTCTAGCAAGGACCTGGAGATATGATTTAGCTCAGTAATAGAGGGAGATCCATAGACCAGGAGGTCAACAGACCCTACTGAGGTAGGGGCACTGCGTCAGGTGGTATCAGAGCTAACAACTATTGTTTTATGCAAGCGAGGAAAGACAAGGGATAGTTATGATTTGAATTATGTGTGGACAGGTTGAAACAATGTCACCAAGAAGACATTCAAAAAGAACTTTATCTGATCCAGCCATGGAGAGGGAAATGAGAGAACTTTGTGCTCGATTAGATGCTATGGACACAGCACAGAGACGAATACCTGATAATGGAGATATCAGTGAGGTTGAAAGTGAGAATGAAGAAGGAGCAGAAGAAGTTGTAGTTGAAGATGATGAAGAGGAACGTATATTTAAAGATGTTGCAAGGATAGATGTCAAAGCAAAGTTGGACATCCCGGTGTATGAAGGCAACTTGGACATTAAGGAGATGCTAGACTGGTTTAGAGCTCTAGATAAATACTTCGACTATAAGGACATCGAAGAAGATAAGAAATTCAAAAACATTGTCACTAGACTGAAAGGACATGTAGCATTGTGGTGGGATGAACTACAGGATGACAGGTGTTGCAAAGGAAAACAAAGAATCAAAAGATGGGATAGAATGGTAGCAAAGATGAAAGCCAAATTCATACCTAGAGATTATCAAATCAATATGTTTCGAAGAATGCAGAATTTGAGACAGAAAGGGATGAAAGTGAAGGAATGCACTGAGGAGTTTTACAGACTTAACATCAGAGCTGGTCATCATGAGAGTGATGATGAAAAGGTCACCAGATATATAAATGGCCTGAGATATGATATTCAGGACGAGATGAGCATGGTGACCATCAGAAATGTGGAAGATGCTTATCAGGTTTCTCTGAAAGCAGAAGAGAAATTGGCCCGAAAACAAGGTCAAAGGGGCAGAGGTAGAAGTTAGAGAAGAGGAAAATCAATTGCCCAGGATAGAGTACAGAATCCCAAGGATGAAGAGAATAAACCTCATAACCACCTAGAAAGGGGAGGAAGTTCACAAGGAAGACAATATGTTGACAGGAACACTTTTCCTTGAGAAAGAGGAAGAGGAAGAGGCAGAGGAGGTAAAGTAAAGTGTTTTGTATGTGGGAATATAGGACACAAATCTTGGGAATGTCCCAATAGAAAGAGGGGTGGAAGAGGCAAAGCTCACATTTCATAAGCACAAAGGCAAAATTTTGAGACAGAAGATGTAGAAGGTGGAAGATTCCTAATGATGAGAAAAATTATCTTGAAAGCATAGAAAGAGATGGAAAATCCAGTCCAGAGGAACAGTTTGTTTAGGACTGCTTGCAAGACCAAGGATAAGGTATGCAAGGTGATAGTTGACAGTGGAAGCACAGATAACTTAGTATCCACAGAGATGGTGGAGAAGTTGGAATTAGAGACAGTTGCACATCCAAGTCCATATAAAGCTTTGTGGTTGCAAAAAGGACATCAGGTAACAGTCACTAAACAGTGTTTAGTTTAATTTAAGATAGGGGGTTATAGAGATGAGATTTTATGTGACATAATTCCCATGAATGTCTGTCATATTTTGT
The DNA here is from genome assembly GCA_009831015.1 of Picea engelmannii. Lineage (NCBI taxonomy): Eukaryota > Viridiplantae > Streptophyta > Pinopsida > Pinales > Pinaceae > Picea > Picea engelmannii. The sequence continues at coordinate 811,090 of ML777943.1, read as the reverse complement.
TGGGACGGTTGTGGAAATATGACAAAAATGTTATTCATGATGGAAGAAAGAACACCTATACCTTGGAGAAGAACGGTAGGACACATATGTTGTTGCCAATTGAAGACAAGAAGGCAAGAGCAGAAACAAGCAATACTACACTTCTCATGAGTGGGAAGGAACTTCTTGATGAAGTCAAGAAAGATCAAGAAATGCAGTTTGTTGTGGTTAGAAAACCTAGAGTCATCTTGACCAGTACTTCAATAAGTGATCTACCTGAGGAGATTCAGGAACTGCTAGAAAATTTCGTTGATATAGTGGTGGACGATTTTCCTTGTTCGTTGTCTCCCATCAGAAGTATAAGCCATCACATAACCTTATACCAGGAGCAAGTTTGCCAAACAAAGAAGCATACAGATTGACGCCGCAAGAGAATGAAGAGGTTAAAAATCAAGTCTAGGATTTGATGGACAAAGGGTTGATTAGAGAAATCTTGACTCCATGCGTTGTACCTAAAGTGTTAAGTCCGAAGAAGGATGGTGGATGAAGAATGTGTATAGACTCATGGGCTATAAACAAAATCATCATCAGGTATAGCTTTCCTTTACCCAGAATGGATGAATTGATGGATTGCTTGAGTGGGGCAAAGTTTTTTTCAAAAATTGATTTGAAAAGTGGGTATCATCAGATTAGAATGAGGGAAGGTGATGAATGGAAAACATCATTCAAGACGAATGAAGGGTTGTATGAATGGGTTGTCATGCCATTTGGTTTGAAGAATGCGCCAAGTACTTTCATGATATTGATGAACGAATCCTTGAAAGATTTCATTGGAAATTTTGTAATTGTGTATCTAGATGATATATTGATCTTCAATAAGACTAAGGAGGAGCATTTGAGACATTTAACTCCAGTGATGAGGAGGTTGCAGCAAGAGAAGTTGTTGATAAATATGAAGAAGTCGTCTTTCATGAAGACATAGCTTATTTATTTAGGTTTTTTTATCTCTTCGAATGAATTGAAGATGGATCTGGAGAAGGTAAAAGCGATCAAAGAATGGTCATCGCCAAGGAATATCTTTGAAATCATAAGCTTCCATGGACTAGCCAGTTTTTACAGGAAGTTCATCAGAAATTTTAGTGGGATTTGTGCGTCAATGATGGACACAGTCAAGAAAAGACATAAATCTTTTCATTGGACAGAGGAAGCGAAGAAAAGTTTCAAGTTGTTGAAAGAGAAGATAATTGAACAACCAGTTCTGGTTCTGCCAAATTTCGGTAAAACATTTCAAGTGAGATGTGACACAAGTGGATTTGCGATTGGAGCAATCTTAAGTCAAGACAATAGACTAGTTTCATACTTCAGTGATAAACTGAATGAGGCCAAAAGAAATTCTTCCACGTATGATAAAGAGTTTTATGCAATCATACAAGCGCTAAAGAAATGGAGGCACTACCTGGTTCCAAAAGAGTTCATTTTGTATAGCGACAACCAGGCCTTATAATTTATAACCAAACAGGAGAAACTGAACCAGAAACATGCAAAATGGGTTGAATTTATGCAAAACTTTACTTTTGTTATAAACCACATTTCTAGAAATGCTAACAAGGTTGTTGATGCATTGAGCAGGAAATGTTTGATTCTGCAGGAGTTTCATGTGAAGACCTTAGGTTTTGATAGCCTTAAGGAAATGTACAGAGATGATTTAGATTTCAAATATGCTTACGAAGCATGCGAGAATATTTTTTTAAGTGATAGAAGCCAATCGATTGAGTATTTAATTCAGGATGGACTGTTGTTTAAAGGAAATCAATTATGTATCCCAAAGAATTCTATGAGAGAAAACCTTTTGAAGGAAAAACATAGTGGGGGATTGGATGGACATTTCAGCCATGATAAAACATTTGCGCAATTGAACTATTTGTATTATTGGCCAGGAATGAGGATAGGTGTCAGAAAATTTGTCAACGGATGTAGAATCTGCCAGAACGCAAAGGGGAAAAGACAGAATACAGGGTTGTATCAACCATTTCCAATACCAAAGAGGCCATGGGACGCGGTAAGCATGGATTTTGTGTTAGGACTGCCAAGGACATAGAGAGGTTGTGATTCCGTATTCGTGGTAGTCAATAGATTCTCAAAAATGGCACATTTCATTCCATGTCAGAAAACCAGTGATGCAACACACATTGCTAATTTGTTTTTCAAAGAAGTTGTTCGACTTCATGGTTTACCCAAGAGTATTGTTTTGGACGGAGATACCAAATTTGTTGGTCATTTATGGAGAACCCTATGGAAGAAGTTGGGGACAAATTTATATTTTTGCTCAGCATATCACCTTCAGATGGATGGAAAGACTGAGGTGGTAAATCGAAGTTTGGGAGACTTATTGAGGAGTTTGGTAACTGAACATCACAGTCAGTGGGATCAGATTCTGCCGCAAGTGGAATTTGCATATAATGACTCACCTAACAGGAGTACAGGAAAAATCTCATTCTAGATAATGTATGGAATCCAGTCGAGAGGAGTATCTGATTTGAGAGACTTATAGTAGAGTGAGTTCAGGAGTGTTGGAGCAGAAGATTTTGCAACAGAGATGCAGGGGCTCCACAACAAGATTAAAGAGAGGTTACAGAGTTCCAACCAGGAATACAAGCACAAAGAAGATCAGAATAGGAGAAAGCTTCAATTTGAAGTGGGAGATTTAGTCTTAGCACACCTCAGAAAATAAAGGTTCCCAAGGGGAACATATAATAAGATGAAAATGAAGAAGATAGGGCTGTGTAATATTTTGAGAAAATTTGAGGCAAATGCTTATGAAATAGAATTTCCAGATGATGTGGGCATATCACCCATATTCAATGTAGCAGATCTGTATCCTTACAGAGCAGATGAAGCGGGAGGAGCAGAGAATCAAGAGGAGATTCAATGGGTCAAACAGATGCATGTAGCTGAAAAGCCACGGATGGAAAAGATCATTGACAAAAGAGTTAGCAAGAAAACCAGGAGGAAAACATATTTTGAATATTTGGTGAAGTGGAAAGGACACCTGATTGAATATGCCAGTTGGGAAAGTGAAGCAGATATCTAGAAACATGGACAGTCAGTGCAAGATCTCATGGACAGGAGTCCATGAATTTTTCAGCTAGAGGAGTATGATGCAGGAGCATCATCAGCAAGCGCAAGTGGAGGACAATTGGATATACACCAGCACGCATTTTGAAGACATTTTGAATTTAAAAGGATGGCACATTAATGTAATAGCTGGAAGGATGTATTTTCTTTTAATGTCTTGGTATTGTAACGCAGATCTTGAGTGTTTGCTCTCATTTGTCGATTGTAGGCATTTATTGTAATAAATGTAAAGTAGGTAGTAATATTTGATTCGATAAGATAGCTTATGGTTGTAGGAGGGAAAAACTTAAGAAGACTCCCTCGTAGAGGCATTGTATTATTATTCTCATTACAAGATAGCAAGAAGAGCATAGGAGAATACAGAAGAACAGAGATTGTATAAGTTGTATGAGCATATAGTTGTTGCTATAGAAACCATGTACAGAAGCACTTGAATTAATATAAGAATGCTTTGATCCAATTTCATGGTGTTTTATGGTTACTATATGCATCTATTGAGTAGTATGTTTACAGTTTATTTTCAGTCTCTGTTATGAATTTGCTTCAATGCCATCTATATGTGATTTCCTGTTGAATGTATGAAGTCTGTGAGAGAGAGAGTATAAGTTTCAATTGTTTCTCTTCCTGAGAATTCTTGCAAGGAGTGCAGTGAAAGTTCGCAAGGAGTGCATCGACAAGTTATGAGTCTTACCTCAGAAAATCTCAGGAGAGATAACGTTAACTTATACCAGTAGGAGTGCAAGTATAGCACAGAGTCATGCAAGGTGTGAACAGGCTGAGGAGAGTCTTATACTTTTCCAACCCAAGTGAGTGGTTGAAGAATTTTTGTCGCAAGGAGTGTGCAGAGTTGGAGTTGTCAAATAACCAGAGGTTATTATGGAAGCCACAAAGAGGGCGTGCAGAATTCCTTATAATCCTTGAGTTTGCAGTGAATACCAAGCTCAGGAAGGATAGAGACTTGGAGAAGTTCAAAGGAAAGACGAGGGTTGAAGTCACCTCGTGGAAATAAGCTCAGAAGGGTTGACGTTGATTTCTTTGGCCGGGAGTCAATGAGAAACTGAACAAACGGTGGAAATTCTCGGAGGGAGAAGCATCGATTTTTCTGTGAGTCGATGGATCCAATACATCTACGGGAAGGATAAGGTCGAGTGTATTTTCAACACTCACAAGCTCAGGACGGATACCAGCTATCATATCTGAAGGGGTGAGAGTTGTTGATTTTGGCACTTTGAATATCGTCATTTCGGGAGTCGGAAGAGTGTGGAGGAAGTTGTAACTCGGAGGTCGTGAATCGCAAAATCCTGACTTGATATGGACTGTCAGATCGTGGAGGAATCGGGACCATTGATCTGAAGTGAGGAATTCACGAGTTCGGATATCAAGAAAAGGGAGAAAATATACATCATGAGTTCCTGAGACGTGAAATCTCGACGTGCTCAGAGATGGACCCCAGGGTTTGACTGGAGGTCATATGGCAGAAGAATAAGGGAGGAACTAGGGATCGTTAGCCCTATTTCAGGGTTTTGGGAATTAGAGGAGTCGAGGTGACTCGGAACGGAAGTCCTAAAAATCACGAAACACGAAGCACCTTTGTTTAGGCTCGCAGTCACCGTAGGTGGTCGCGTGGGTAGAGATTACACCTAGTGCTTGCTCTCACAAGAAGGGTTCACAAAAGGAGACCTGTGGATTTGTTTTCTTGGAGGTTCCAGCAAGGACCTGGAGAGTTTCTTCAGCTCAGTAATAGAGGAAGATCCATAGACTAGGAGGTCAATAGACCCTGGTAAGGTAGGGGCACTGCATCAGTTGGAAAGGGTCTCTAACTCCCTTTTAATGAACATATATGTCCATCATGAAAACTAGCTTAGCTAGGATAGAATAGGGTATTTATAATTAGATGTACACATTAGCAAGAAGTAGGTTAATTGATACTCACCTCAACACATAATATGTATTTATAAACGTGTGGATTGTACATTTAAATCATTTCATGTCTTTTGAATATTTAGTTTGAAATATTAATTATTGTGTATAATCTAAATTTATCTTTTATAAGTAGTATTAGAATTTTCTCTAAGGAATGAGGTTAAACTGCAACCAAGCTTTAAGATCCAAGCTTCATGAATGGGGCTAAAGGTTAAGTGTTTCTAGATACCACATGACCACTATGTAGTAGCCTCAGCGATAATCAAATAGGCTATTGGAAATCTAATGGGTACTATTGACTCACTGAAACCACCTTTTGGTTATGGAGTATGACCTGGAACTGCTTCTGATTAGTTAAGAGCTTGTCTTCCTCGAGCATAAGGAAACAAGTTAATGGCCCAAGACCCAGAGTCATCTGGAAAGACTAGAAGTCTGCCCCCTTACAAAGCACCAACCGGTTACTTCAAGTGACCAAGTTTTGTCTACACATGATAATGTTGTTGCATATCGAGGTCTTGAGATTGTATCATCAAAGACTAGGTTGATAATCCTAAGTATTGTAGACTTTTCTTGCTTTGGAAAACAAAAGTGGTATCGAAGCTTCAATCAAGAACAATCTCATTGTGTAAAACATAATTGTTTAGGCATTGAACTTAGGATTCGCAAGGTTATCAATTCTAAGTGGAGCCAAAGTCCAAAGAACTATAGGAGGTGAATCCTAAAATTTTGTTTTGGGTGTTTGTATGGAAATTTTCACTGGGGGATTTTGTGCATCTATGCCACTATATTCCAAACTATCCTCCATATCATTATGGATTATATATACTCTCCCTTAGTAATTCTTATTCCACTTCATCATTATGAAATTGTTTACAACCTTTATATTTGTATAAATTCGCGAACAACACCAAAATCATCTGCCACAATGCAACCATGATCCCTATTTTCACTATAAATTGCGCACTTTAAAAACTATTGAAATTGTTAATAATTGAGCACAAGCATAGCTAGACAAAATATGGTGGAAAAGGCTTTATGCCATTATTCATTGCTCATTGTATTGATTTGATGATATGAATTTATAGTACATAGACTGATTAGATATAGATCTAGATCTCACTGACAACTCATTAGTGGATCATGACAACACCTCACGAATAGGTAAGGTTTACAACTCATATCAATGTTGTCTCATACTTTTTTATTGTCTAGGGACTCACAGTCTAACATTTCCCCCCTCAATCACAAGTCTGAATAATTATACCAGTAACAAAACAATAACTTGTATCATCTTCGATATGAAACTATTGAATTGAGATTCTATGAAGAGATTACTAAAAAACTGCCAATATCTGGATGTTGAATAGTTTATTTGGAAGCGAACAACTGCCATATCTGAACATCCCCCATTCTTTTGATTTGAGGAGACCATTTTCTATGCTATAATTCCCAAATGTTGATTGATTGTGATAAGACTTTGAATCTTGAAGCATGGCTATCATCATCATTGATATTTGATATTCCCCCCCTGGTAGGTGCAAGGTGAGAAGTTTGTTGAATTTTGTTGAAGGGATCCAAGCTTGAGCTTTAGATTCTTTTTTTCTTCAATGATTCATAGTTGAAGGGATCCAAGCTTAAACTTTGGATTCTTTATGTGGTGGTTTTGTTGGTTGTCCACTAACCAATTTGTTTTGGATAATGTGGTGGTTTTGGATGACCACTAACCATCTTCCATTAATTCTTGAAAATGTGGTGGTTTTGGATGACCATTAACCATATTCATTAATGCTTGAAAAATGTGGTGGTTTTGGATTACCAGTAACCATTTTCACTCCCCCCCTGAAGGTGTAAGACAGTGTCATTTTCCATCAATGTGCTCCCCCCCTTGAGGCGTTGAGAGTACCATATTTGATTCATATTTTTATTCCAGATAACATATTGAATTAGATCTTGATCATGCCCAAAATCATCTAGAATAGTTGTTTGAAATATTTGTATTGATGTCATTTCTCCATCCAACTGTGGCTTTACCTCTGTCTTGACTAGATGGTAAGACATATGTTGTTGCTTTACTCATTGGTTCAATTTCCAACAGTTGATCCAACCATAATGTATTGTTTTCTTAACCTTCTTCTTCTTTTGACACTTTTTAGATAGATGATTTTTCTTCCTACAATAAAGACAAGGATGGATATCAAAACATTGTAACTCTTAGTGACCAAATCTATGACAATGTTGGCACTTATTAGTAATATTATTCACTTCTTCAAGAAGTCATGCACTCACAAGTTGAATTGTTTTGGAGTAATCTAGGATATGAAAGTTGTTAATACCTGTGTCATATCCTAAGCCATGTCTATTTTTGTTTAATGATAATTCTTCCCAAGGTCTAACAAACATCTTGGAAAGATCATGTTATTGTTCTTTTTTTTAATTTTCAAATTCACATTTGTTGTTGTCACTACTTTCATTATGTGCTATTTTTTCTGACTCTTTGTTGGTGCGCAGGTGTAAGACCCTAGGTTCAAATTATCTTAACCAACAAACCCTTCATACAACGGCCCTTTCAGCATCACCTGCATGCAAGTAAAGTCTTACCGGAGGTATCTATGGGGACTGTAGGAACCAAGTTCCATGCAGTGATGAGAGAATATGAGTCGATCAATGTATTATTTACAACCTAACTGTATTGTGCGAAATATTTGGAGTCAATTTAATCCTTCATTGATTCATACATACAATTGTGATGTAATTTACCATACCACTTGGTTATTGAACCATCTAATATACTGTGTAACATCAATTCATCGACAGAACTAGTTCTAACCACGCATAATCAAAGTAGACTTGAATAAACACATAAACAGACATTCACTCACATAAAGACATTCAACACAGAATTTCACATGGTTCACCCCACCCTGGGCTATGTCCACAAATGGTTGCTTCTTTATTATTATTCTTTAAGTAACAGCCTCAATCTTTCACATTGCGCTACAATGGATATATCATAATCGATCCCCATCCCGCCTAGCATCTCCAGTACAAGATTCTTCCCATTCACTCTCTTAATTCTCATATGCAAGCTCCAACAAGAAGCAGAGCAGTAAGAATGAGAACCCCTAATCTTCCCGACCCCTTACATATTTATACATGAGATTAGGGCTCAACACCCTATGACAATTCATCATGAGTCGATTACATTTATTTGCTCGAGTGGATTTTCCTCTTTTTGTGCCTACTCTCCTTTCTTTATTTATCTTCTTGATCTTCTTGATTTTCTTAATCTTTTTTATTTTCTGTTAAGTGTGTTTTCACTGCGCGCTTTGATCCTGGCTTCTCCACTTTCCTCTTCTATTGCGCATTTTCTCCATACTTAGTATTTTCCCAAAAATTGTATTCAAAATTGCATGTCCACCAGGGCCCCAACACTCACTTGTGGCTCATCCCAATCCAATCAGGCTTGTTGTGTCATGCTTTTCCACACCTCCATCGGCGTTTGGAGGGTCTCCCTGGTTGCATGTACCTCTTTCATGACTTTTTCTTCCTTGCTCAAAATTTCCTCCACGGTCTTTGCAGACAAAGTCGTGAGCTTCTCCTTTGTGTCCTGTTTTTCTTGCTTCGTCGTGCCCTGCGTGGTGGCCAACTCCCCTATCACTCAGAGTGCTTCGTCCTGCAAGGATTCCATTTTTTTTTCAATACTCTTTTATTCATCTTTCATTTGTTATACTTCAGCATACAACTGTTTTTTATCCAAAATTGTTGTCATTTGTCTCATTTGCTTGGAGGGCCTTCTCTTGTGCGCTCCTTATTTTATCCTCAATCTCCTTCAGCTTTGGGTTTTGTTGACCGCTCGTTTAGCACGGAGGTCAACTCATATATAATGAAGATTATCTATGTCGAAGACAGCAGGGTTCTACTGGGTGTTTTTAAACACCAGCACTTAAATTTTTGTAAACGGAATCTCCACACCCCTACGAGGGTTAATAATGTAATAATGTCTGCATGGATCATAGTTAGGTCAGGTACCTTGGATGTTGACATCAGGGGAGTTCCTTTCATCGGGGGTTTTTTAATCTCAGGGGGTTAATGTGGCCTAACTAGTCAGGTTAATTTCCGG